>APFE031381811.1:393647-411090 GCA_000404065.3 Pinus taeda | reverse complement strand
TTCATAATAAATTCCTCCTCTCCTCCTATCCTATCCTATCTATCTCTAATCTAATGATCCATCTAATTCTCTCTCTAATCATCCATCATGAATCATGAATCCCCTTCTCTGATCTCTGTTCTCATTTAAATACATAGAGAGCAGAGAGAAGTTACAACAGATATGATTACAAAATGATTTTTATTACAAAATTGGATTGTTCACAACAAATTGATCAGTAAGATCATATCTAAAATATCTTCCCATCAACATTCAACAGGAACAGGTCGAATTTGGTATTGCAGCTGAGATAGTTTAGAAAACGACCACAACAACGAATCTGAGAAAAACGTTTTCAGATAACCTTCCCTTTCTCTTAGTACGGACCGAATTTGGGAAAACAACTTAATACAACACTAATTTGGTCCATTTTGGACAACACCCATGTCTCGGATTTTCCAGATTCTTCTCCATTTGCCCAAAACGTCCAATGCAAAACTGTCATTTTTTATTCCAGCGAATTTCTTAGTTGGTACATTTAATGATGAGCTGGAGATCCAATCTTCAATCTGGAAAATATCATGGAGGCTAAAATGGTGAGTGATGTTACAAACAATTTATGAATAAACCATCATTGGTAAAAACATGCATAATAATCAATTTATTAAAAGTAAAGGAGAAGAAATAATATTTATCCATAAGAGCATAAATAATTATAAAATAGAATTATATGATAAATTATGATAAATTATGATAAATGACGTGATAAAGAATGGTAGAAATGGGTGGAATAAACGTTCAAAAGTGATAATAATAATGACATAATAGCGGCCCAATAGAAACCCTTTTAAATTCATGGTTGACCTCCAATTTATCTTAGAAGGAATTCCTTCAATGCTTATTAAAGGGTCTTGAGGGAATGCCCCCTCCTCCTCCTTTAATTTTGGCATTATACATTACTGTCTCAAGTGTCTGAGAACTCTTACTAGCTACTCTTTTCTTTATGTACCAATCCTTTTATGTGGTGCCACTTACATTCAATTATTAGTATCATTAATGCAAAATACATATTGGATGTTGCCCTACCATGCTATACCAAGCATGCTATCCAACAACTACACACATAGCTAAGTTTATTCATTATTCACATGTCTTGAAATCCATGACATAATTAAGCATACTTACATCTCAACATAGTTTTCAAAAAGAAGTTTCATGCAAATGAGCATATTAGTTCATTTATGATCATGCCTACATAGGTTTAAAAATCATTCTTTTACCAAAACCATCAACATCAATTACAAACAACTTGCTTACTGAGACCACCATTATAAAATTTAAAGAAGGTCAACCCTTTTAAAATTTTAACCAACATTATTAATTCTAGAGGTCAGCCTTCTTGCTAAGGCTGTTAGTAGCCATTAAGTTCAACCTCTTTGCCAAAATTAATGATCATGGCATATGCAATCTCAAGGGGCTTAGTTAGAAAACCACATGTATCTATCATACTTATACATTTATAAAATGCATCATAGGATCTGCATGCAATCCCAAGTTAGCACACAACCATTCATTATAATGTTACACCCAACATTCACTTTACACATGTAAATAATCAATATACAAGCCATGATCATAGTGATATAACCAATACCTACAACAAGAAATGATCAAAGCACTTGTCTCTCTAATAGAGTCACACAAATTATACCTCCAATCCAACGAGTCTCTCTATCATATAAAATGCACATAATGGGATTTCCCCATCCAATCGACATATACATAAATATATAAATTCAACTAGAAATAGATATGCTATGCAATACAAGCAACATAGGGATTTTCCTAGTCCCTCATATCATATTCACTCTGGTTGAGCCATGTGTCACCGGTTTACAGACCTCTTAGCCCCACAAAAACCCAGAATCTGACTGAGCTGTCTCCTGGTCCTAGGTCGCCATGCCACCTTGAGGCCACGTCACCTGCCACGTTAGTCATGGGTCCCACTAGTCCTCCACTGCTAGGTAAGGTTTAATTTTATGTTATAAAAATCACATGGGATCATGTATCGAGTTACACTGAATGCCGAGCAAACAACCCCATTGCACCACATTATCCTAACGCTTAAAACCCGAGAGTTTTTTCGTGGCCTCTCTTTGAATTCTCTAGGGTAATTTTTCTGGGATGGAAAACTTCTTATCATTTGAAGGCTTTTTATCCCATCCATTGCCAAGACCTCCTAACACTTGGACATAGTGCTTGATCGCATGGGCACTCAGAGATCGAGTCACCTTGTTCATCCAATCCTTGAACTTATAGTTTGCAGCATATGAAATATGTGAATGTTTGGGGCTTTTCACCACCATTAGTGCTTGGTCACGATGGTTCTATTACATATGGGTTGTTATGATTTGAGGGAAAAGACCTTAATGCCTTAAGGTTTCCTATTCATTTACATTGAGGCCCATTGGACAAATTTGAAGCTCACGACAACTCAAAAATCTAGAGGCCTCTTACGCTAATGATAAGAAAAAAACAAACTCATGGATACATACATGAATCCATTCATTTACTTAGGAATTACACATGAAATCAACATTCCTCAAACATGTATAAAATCACATTCCATAACATATCATAAGCATTGGATCAACACATTGAATCAATACCAATATGAGCCTTAATCCTACACATTTAACATATACTTAACGTACAAGGTGAAAATCTTGAGTATACTTATATGGAATTTCAACTCTCCACCCAACCATAGATAAGTTGCAACCAAGTATTTCTTCCAGTTGTCACCCCCAAGCCATATTCCAGAGCTTGAGGATGAGTGCTTACGAGATTAAACCAATTCTGCCAATTGAAATAGGACTCGAGAGGACCATCCACTTCCACCCACTAGCTACTTCATGTAGTCAATTTCTCATAGGGAATCCAGAGGCTCACCTCCACCCTCAATCAACAAGGGAATCAATAGGCCTATACCTCCACCCTCAAATCAAAATCTAAACCATTGTGTGTCAAGGCTACACTCCCTTCACCCACCAACTATTCAACGACTTCACAAAAGGAAGGAACACTTCCTTTCATATAGAGGGAATTATAATACAACATCCCAACATCTCTAGGGATTTATACACAAAGATTCTCAATTCAGATGTGGAGAGAGAGATACAGTTAATGATAAGGAGGTTTTATCAGCCAAGTTACCTCTAAAGGAATAAGAGTGCAATCTCAAGCAGCTTAGTGGATCTTCCAGCTGTGATTTCAATCCAACTTCATGGAACTACCATTAGGTGTTATCAACCCACTATCTTTGTATGCCTTTACCTCTCAGAAGTTGTTAACAAACACAATATCTAATGGATTTATCTACCCTGTAAGACACAACCACTGCTCAATGATTATCATCCAACAAGCCTTTTTGGGTTTCATGGCTAGACTATCATCTGCGCTTCTCTCTCCCTATATTATCTCAATCCTCTACCCTTTTATTCCCTCTCAAAAATTCAAATTGATCATTAGGAACCTCTCAACATCGTCTTTCCATGTTCCCTTTTTTTGCATATGCATATGTAATTCACACATCATTACTTTTCCAACAAGAGCCTCGTGAACTCCCTTGTTTCTCTTATGCGTATGAATCGTCTGTGATTCTTCTTCTCCAATAGGAGCCTCTCGATATCCCCTTCCTGTGGTCATTACCCCACTGAATGAAGGAGTGTCTCCTCGTTGTTTTTCCACAGACCAACCATCTGTGTCCTCAGGTGGTCTATGCAGACCAATTGCCTTGACAATGCAACCCATACTATCTTGCATGCTTTGGCCATATTGTCCTCTTCCACTGTTGTCATTTTTCATTAAATTTGTCCTTTCTTGGCTAGTACATTTTGCCCAATAGCAACATCCTTATTTTTAGCTGACTTAATAACACATTCATCTCATTAACACCACTCATTCAACCCATGGATGCTATTTAAACAACCAACTTCCTTAAGCAATCTCCCTCCTCAAGCAATGGAATTTGTGTCCCTCTTAATTATTTTAGTTTATAGTTACATAATTACAAGGAAATGTTTTACAAGGGGAATTAATTGATAGGGGATGCCACACTCTCTAAGCACTAAAGTTGAAAATTAAAGAAACATTGCTACAAATAAAGTTTAAAGAGCTTCACATTTGGTAAATAACATGCCAAACACAACGGAATTTTGGCTAAAAGGAAATGTTTTACAATGGGAATTAACTCACAGTGGATGCCACACTCTCCAAGCACTGGAGTTGAAAATTAACGAAACAAAGCTACAAAGAAAGTTGAAAGAGTTTCACATTTGGCAGATAGCATGCCGAGCACAACCAACTTTTGGCTAATGAATAATGAATTCACTCGTGGGCATTGGGATTGGGATTAGAATTTTAAGTTTATGTTGCTTGCCAAGTGAAATTTTAATGAGGGTCATTTTTTTTTTTTTTTTTATTTCCATCATTTTTTTTTTCTAAATAAGACTATTCTATTATTCACATTAAAGGTATACAATTACAGCATGACTAGCATAAGAAACAGCGGCCCAGAAGGAAAGGCGGCTTGAAATAGAAAATTTTCTAGAATAGAGAGTTTGGATTAGGCCATGTTATGCAGTCCCACATAAGGGATCCAGAGTTACCCATCTTGGCCTTGCTAAGCTTACAAACATTACAAAAAACATGCATATTAACCCTCGACGTAACAACAGTTACAAAAATTGTCAACATTGGCAAGAAGTCCTCAATACTGGGTTGCATAACCTAAGACGGAGCTGCTGAGCATGAATTAGGCGCCTGGAGGCTCCTCCACGATCCTGCACCAGCCATCGTCAGCGAGATCCTGCGGTTGGGCATCCTCGTTCACTGACGAACCCGGGGCCGTTGGCTCCATCACTGTGTCATTAACATTGCTTGCCAGAGTCTCCATAGCTCGCGGGGAGCTAGAATTCGACACAGGAACTAAGCCTGGGTCCTCCTGAGGAACACCGGACTTGCCCTCTTCCTGGGCTTCCTCGAGAAAGAGCACCGAGACATGGCTGTAATCCAAGGACGGTTCAGGGTGCAATTAAAAGTGAAGATTGCAGAACTGAAGGAGGGCGAGGACGAGGAACCTGGAGAGCTGGGCTCAAGGAATTGATTGGGCCACAGAAAGCACCCTCTCCCGTTGCGAGTGGGAGGGTTCTGGCCAAAAGTGAATTTGCTGGGGGGAGAGAGGGAAGGAGGGCGAGAAGGCGACCCCTGAGAGGTGCCTCTGCGGCTTAACATCCTTTGGCGGGGGCGAGACATGTCTACAGTGTCAGCGCCCTTGTGGGTACAAGGACGAAGCACCAGAGAGGTAGGACTTAGGCCAGACAAACAAACAATTGGGCAAGAGCCCAAAGCTTCAAGGAGTGTAAAGGAAATTGACAGAGGCAGTTGCTTCGAGCTAACAGAGCAAGAGCCCAACCAACATAACATAAGGGACACCTGAAGAAACCCATGGCGGAGGCTGGTTTTAATGCCCATTCCCCTGCCTCGAGATGCTCTCGCCATTACTGTGGCATTCATGGGGGCTGAGAGACAGGACATAACAGAGCGTGCGGAGGTGAAAGGTAAATCAGAGTCGCCTGCACAAATTCCTTTAAACAGAACGAAGCCCACCTGCTTATGATCATCCGACCACATGTAAATGGCATCTTTGTACAGGGTTGACAGGTGGCAGCTTTTCTCAGCCCACTCCAGTCCCATCGAATTTAAGGTAGATTTAAACACCCACATCCCGGGTTATTTCCATCATTTTACCTTCTATGCAGGTTCACTATTGTCAAATTATTTATGTTGTTATCCATAATTTTTCTGCCATAAATGCCCTTTTTTGGTATTTTGACTATATAGTATCCTGTAACTTGTATTACTAAAGCAAAGTATTGTTGAATGTTACATAATCCATATTGAACTAAATAATAGTAAGAAATCTAGTTTAAGAAAATTATTCATAGTCTAACCAACATTTCTGATAACTTGTTGAATTTCACTAGCACCAAGCCCCATTTGAGTTTCATCAATTAGACATACATATAAATACAGTTTCTTGTGACCTCTTGATTCTTCTTCCAATGTCCCTTGGACTTAGAATGATAGTTCCTATCTTTTCATTATAAACCTAAGGGATTAGGTGCCTAACATTCTCCGCCTTAATTTAAGAGGTGTATGTGAGTCCAAGTAGAGAGACCAAAACAAGTAGTAATGGTTGAATGTGCTCACTGATTTTGGAGGTTTAAGGAATACCATAAACCAAATGGGCAGCTAGAATATTTTACTAAATGTTGGTTTAAGGCCCACCATCAATTCTGGATTGGGCTTTAACGCTCAATAGTTGGAAAATTGGCGAAGTTGACCTGTACTGCTAATTGAACGTGCTCACAAATGACAATTTCAAAATGATTTGAAATTGTTTGAACTTGGCTCTAAGGCTCAACAATTCCCCAAACATGTGGATGTTGATGTCTTTTGCTAATTGAAAGTGCTTGCAAATGGCTATTAAAGATAACCTCAAATTGATGTGCAGCAAAAACTATAAATCTTCTACTAAATGGTAATTTTAGAAATACCACAAACCAATTTATACTCTAACTAGAGTCAAGCTAAGGCTTAGGCTCTAGTTTTAACTATAGCTTAGATTTGCTTATACTTGATTCTCGGAACTTCAAAACTAAAAGCCTGATTCTCCTTTACCTAGTACAAGGGACAAATAAAGACGATAAAGGAAAAAAGGACAAATAATTAGTTCACATCTTCGCTCAGACTGTGAAAGTCTGTGAGGTTGAGGGTAACCCGATCGAGAATAGCATACGACTATTGATTTATTTTTACAACTAATTTTTACAGAGATTTTTTTTATTTTTATATTTAAAAACATCACTCCATTTATAAAACCAAATGAAAAGACCCAAAGTTGCAATCAGCACAAATGTATGTTTTGCAAAGTACATATTGATGAATCTGTTTGCTCTGCAGCTACATATTGATTTATTATTAAAAGTTACAATAAGAATACATGTTTAGATAGTCCGTTTGCTGTGCAGTTAAGTACATATTGGTTGATTACTAAAGAGTAAGTGTTTTGCATGTTGATGCATTTTGAACTTTTATACCATAAATCGATGCATATAAACACTCTGCATCTTGATGTATATTGATCACCAGACGAGGAGAATTATTGGAAAACAACAATGATGTATATTGCTCACAGGACGAGGAGAATTATTGGAAAACAACAATAATACATGATAGACAAGTGGGAGCGAGATGCTTATGTCTACATTGAGTGGACTATTTACTATTTAGTTCACTGTTCACGCTTAGCAACAGGAAGGAGTTATTGGAGTTTAATAAGATGTCAACCTCATAACTTCTCACCGACTTTGTTACCGTGGGATCCGCCATGCTTTAAAACGGGTCGTACTGCGAGCTGGATGTTCGGTGACGTGAAAAATGCACCTATTCTTTTATGGCATTTCAAATCCCACGGGTTTCACTGTTTTTTTATTTGTGGAATTGGTATACCCGTGATATGGAGTCGATTTTTAAAGGTTACCATTATAATTTTAAAGTAAAATCTTACCTTAGTTTTTAACGAGTACCACTGTAATTTGTAATTTCAGAGTGTAACCTCATCACCCCAAGCAAGCACAGAAACACAAAAACCTCTAATGATATGAAGTCCATCCTCAACTGCTACCACTGTCATTTCAAATTACAAACTGAACACCCCTAACAAACACAACTACGCAAAACCTTAACAATTCGCTGATCAACAAACGGAGTTGTTTATAATGTGATTTTTTTTGGAGATTTTGGTGACGGAATTCGGCGGAAGAAATTGAGGTTAAATCTTGATTTTTAGCAGTTAAAATGATTTTTTAACTGCATATTTGGATTCAGCACCCTGGAAAACCCCTGGGACCTTTTGATTGTACAGAAACTAACTATCAAACTTACGATTCCAATAAATTGCTGCCAGATTTTGACAGGAAAAACCCGCCCCGCCTAAAAGGCTTTCAAAAAGTCTATTATAGACAATTGCCCTACAAACTACAACCCTAACCCACTGCACTGTTACTGAACTTAACATTTTCAATAAAATCATGCTCACAACATAAAAAGCTCCACATTGCGTTCCAAATCCCTAAATCCAGGTGTTTGCACGTGATCTCCGTAATTTATATTACAAAACCCAGCATTATGATAATATCACGATCCATCATATAAATTCGGTAAATCTTCACCCATATCGAACGCGATGCACGCAATTTATAATATTATGAACAATAGATTTATAATAAAATCACGATCGATCATATAAATTCAGTAAATCCTTCAGCCATATCGCTTCTTGAAGATGAGATCTAAATGCCTTCAGTTTCAAGAAAGGTATCCACGCAGCGACACGGCATGGCACAGGAAAACGGAGAAGGCGAGATGTGAAGAAATTGTATGGAAAAGGAAAATGATAAGATAGAAAGAAATTAGTGTCCAGTCATATATTTTTCACTACTAATATAAATTCAATTGCATAAAATGCACTTCATTCAAATCTAGTGCGTATGGCGCATTGCAGAACCACAGTAGCTAACAAAATTTTCAAGTAAAACACAGACACCAATACCAGTATTTACATTTAAATTATATGAGGCAATTATCTGAATGTAGAATGAAACAACGCAGTCAAACATTGACAAGGCATATTCACGCTCTGCAGTGATTTACACCATGGGATGGCCATTTTTTGGAATTTTAGAGGAAGTGTTAAAATTATAAGTTTGAGCCGTGAAATTTTTATAATCTAAATTTATAAAATTTAAGTGTTTTTAGCAATTTTATATCAGGTGTTATAAAATTTGTATAATTTATATAGTTATTTAGCAGTTTTTTTTTTTTCTTCCAGAATTTAAGACATATGGGATAGAATGACAAGGTTATTTTTTGTTTCTTCCTGAATTTAACACATATTTGATAGAATGACAAGTTTGAGTTAGTGAAATTTACATAATGTCATTATAAAAAAATTCTTTATAATCTAAATGTTGTGAAATGTGTGAAATCTATAAAACTATTTGTATGTTATAGAATAGCTATATTATATTTTTTTATCAAATATTCTAAATTTTTCTATATAATTAATTTAATCCATTTATACATTATAAATAATTTTTTAAACCAATAATTTTTTTCAACTTACACTAAATTTGATTAAAACATGCCTAACAAATATGCATAAACCCCAAAAGAAGTCATCCCGCCCTTTCTACTGATATAAACTACCGGATATACATATACCACCTAATAATCATCATGGTTTAAAAACAAGGACCATGAGCCAGGATTATACACTAGCTTAAATTTCATAAATTTAATACACAAAGCAGAACAACAGCAGAAGAAGCAGTACTTACAGAAAGATTAAATCTATATATTTGTCCTGCTTCCAGAAAGATTCAATCCATATATTTGTCCTGTTCTATAACTGTATCACCCATGTTTCTAATAAACTGAAAAGAACCCAGCATTAAAAACAAATGGTGGTGTAATCCACCTATCAAGCAATAATAAATCAACTAGGCATAGTGGCCCATGTTTCTAATAAACTGAAAAGAACCCAGCATTAAAAACAGATGGTGGTGTAATCCACCTATCAAGCAATAATAAATCAACTAGGCATAGTGGCTACATGACCTAAGTAAACTTAACTACATGGTGACAATCACTGTAGATGCTTCTTGCTCATCGTAAAGCCATAGGCCGACCAAGGCCATATCATTAATTAATATCTAAATCTCATGAGACATCCTAAACTAGGCTCATGGGTTATTCGTTGAGAAGCAGTCTTTCTAACCTTGGGATCAAATTCAGATCTATGAATGGACATGTCCTGAGGATGGTGATTATAGTACAGATCATCTGCTTCAGCTTCCATCGTCTTTTTCGGCTTGCAGCTTCCTGCCTTCTTCTGGAATAGTCTCGTAAACAGCCTTTGTATAGACCCAGGAAATCCCACTCGTTTGTTCTGTGTTTTTTGAATCTGTCGCGCGTCCAGTTGGCGCTCAACCTCGTTCTGCGCAACGGTCTGATGGCGATCTTGTATGGTAAATTGATGAGTATTCGCTTTAACAACATTGAATTTTAATTCCTCCTCCGGGCGGTTAACTTCTTCCTTATCCGCATTAAGTGGGGAGTATTGGTATTCGGTACTGGTAGTGGTGCATTTAGTGGAAACATAGTGTGGCATTGACAAACTCCGGATCCCGCCGATTAAATCGTGACCGTTGACGAGAGCAGATGACGCAGATGCTGCAGCTATCGCTCTATTTAGCTGCCTATAAAAGGTATATAACTCAAAGGAATCATAGAGACTACTCTCGCAGTCCCAAACAGATTTCTTCAACTGCTGCTGCTGCTCTTTACAATTCGAATTGTAATTCAGCCGAATTCTCTCCATATTTTCAGGAAATTCCTGAATTGGGCTTTTAACTTCAACCACAGCACGATGTCCTAGTTTATCTCCATCTAGACTGGCAGCCCTCCGATGAATGCTCGAAAATCTTGTGTGTTTGATCCCCTCAGAGCTCATTATTCCTTGCAGCGCTATCTTCCTCTTCTGCTATGGCCTTTTCTACCGGTTGGCTTCTTTCCGACCTGCTATACTTGTACCGGTGAATCCACAATATGATCTGACCAGGAATCTAGCGATATGATATGAGATGATCTTTTCTTCCCGAGTCCGAAAGCTCTCTTTCTCAGATTATGCTTGGCATCGCTGAATGTGATGCTGCGAGGGGTTTTATATGTGGCCACTCACGTGTGTCTTCAGAACTTGTAACACCAAACTGTACCCTCAAGTTGAGAAGTAGTTGAATATATATATATATTCATGGTTCGAATACATTGTTACTAAGTCACCAGCTCACCACCCCCCTATAAATCCCCAAAATGAGGTGTACGCAAGTAGGCATGCAAACACATCAAAGGCATGTTTAACATAAGGAAATGTTTGTAAGGAGTTTAAGTATTTTACTTGTGGATTTGTTTTGGTTCGAATTGGGCGTATTGCGCTTTTTGTTTTCAAATGAGTTTTCAGAAAATTTCAAATTTCACATAAAACACAATAAAATTTATTATAAATTTAATGAGCAAACATGCTATAAAGAAGTCAAAACATAATGAACAAACAAAAGTCAAAATATAGTCATAGATCATACTTGTGAAAAATTGTGTTTTTAAATATTTGATTATTTTGATTTTTATATATTATTAACTTTTATCATGTATTTATTTTAATATTATTTTAAATTTTGATTTCGATTTTTCTTTTTGAATTAACATAGTATAATATTATTTAAATGACAACTCTATCTATAATGAGATGTAGATGCACTTGAAAATGTTTATGAGTTATGATGACGCTATTTCTTATGAGTTATGATGATGCTATTTCTTAAGATTTTTTTTGGGTTAAAGAGTGCTATATGGGTACCATTTCAAGCTTTGGTGCATAAGGGATGACTCTTAAGGCATAACCCATTGTCTAGGGTCAAAAGTTGGGGCCTTAGGTGCTAAATAGTACTTCTTGGTTTTGTGGATTCTATCATGGTATTTTAGACCAACACGCACGGTTGAAAGAGGGAATCTTTCACATAAGAGAGGTGTACAAATGCCATTTTGAGGTTTGGTGCACAAAGGATGAAACTAGAGCCTTAGGTCCTAAGTTCTTCTTCTAGGGATCCTAGGAAATGTGCAAGGTACCATGCTACGACACATGCCCTATAGAGGAATATTTTCCTAAGAGATATATATGGGCACAATATTGAGGTTTTGTACAAGATGGGTTAGAAGTTTTGGATCATAGTCCATAGTTCAAATCAAAGTTCTTATCCCATAGCCACTACTTATATGGTACATAGTTGTTATAACCCAAAAATCACTCTCAGAGCTATACAAGTGATTACCATAAATGTCATCAATACATCAAGATAAAGGTTATCCATGGTAATTAATCAGCATCCCAAAAGTAGTTAAGGAAGAAATATAAAGTAGGTTTTTATTCATCTGTGCAATAATGCAATTCTTATGTGATTTGTGCAATTGTCCCTTCAACAACCATACAAAGTCATAGATAGTGGAAATTTGTTAACTAACAATTTGGTAAATGAGGAAGATCCCATCAAAAGGGAAGTACCAAGTGTGAGTTAGAGAAATTTAGATCTCTATGATATTTATGGTAAGTACTTTGGCAAATCAAGGATCCTGTCATGCCCCTTTCATGCATGTGAAACTACAATGGACTTCAACACCATTCACACTTTGAACTATTTTTAATTAATCTTGAGAAAAACCTATAAATAAGAGTAATGTGAAAGCATTTGAAAAAAGAGAAGTTGAATGCAAAGTTATGTTTCCCAAGTTTTAAGAGAATTCCCAAGCTTTTGAAGCACCATTGTGGTAGTAATGTTTTCCTTAAAAAATTCGCTTCACCATTATGGAAGCTTGTAACCTTATTATAGTGACAGACAACAATCCAAACTTCCACAAAGGAACCTCCCTTGGAAGGCTTCAAGGGGACTCACAATTTCCATCCAAGCATTCCTCAATGTCTCATTCAAGGCCAATTGGCCTTCTCTATTGGAAATAAAAGAGTTGGATTCCACATTTTTTCTTGTCTTCTTCTTGTTTATATTTATTTCTTTCTTTTAATCTCATGCATTTTTACATCTTGTCATTTGTTAATGCAATCTCTTTTTCATTGAAATCACTCCTAGTCATATGCTACTATGTTGTAGGTTAGCAACCATCTTCCATAACAAAGTTAATTTGGTCCTCCCTCTTAGCCAAAATAACACTACGATGGGCCATGAGCAAGGCCCTAAATCACCATATGGTGCTTATATAGGTAATATTTTACATATAAGAGATGGTTATGGGCACCATTTTTTATGACTGGCATGCCACATATGGGTTTTTGTGCTAAGATTATAGCTATGGTAAAAACACTAAGGCCTTGGGATTTATCTATTGATGGTTAGGCTCACGTGCCACACAAAAAGCCTTACCACCATATAGGATCCGCACACGAAATATTTTACCTACAAATGGTTATTTCCACCATTGCCAAGATTGGTGCGCAATGGATGGGTATCAATTCCCAAACGATGGTTTGATGCTAACAACTGGGATTTTAGGACTTAATTATTTCCTATAGAGGCCATGGTCCTTGTGGAAGTCCCTAAAAGACCACATGGGCCATGTAGAGGAAATATTTTTCTTATGAAAGGGATATACATGTCATTTTTACAAGCTAGTCAAGGTATGGGTATTGGTTACTAAACCATGCCCTATGGATAAAATCTAGGGCTTAAGGCATAATTAGACATAATTCTAGAGCTCATGTGCCACGTAAAGGGCCTCAACCCACCACACACACCCTACATAGGAAATATATTTCCTAAGAGTGATATATGGGAGCTATTTTAAGGTTTGATGCACTTGAGAAACCAATATTTGGCTCATACTATGGTATAACATACAAAACCAAGACCTTAAGCCCTAACTGTTTCTTCTAGGGTTCATGGGTTATATTTGAGCATTAAACTACTCACAATTCTTTTCTAGCACAAGAGTCACCATCACAAATTTCCTAATAAAACAAGGTTTATCATAGACCCAAGATCGCCAAACCCTTAGCCACAAAGAAATCCCCTTGAATATGATCATTTATCTGGTACCAAATGTGAGTTTTAAACCTTTTATACTTATTGAAATGCACACACAAATGCTTAATAAATAGAAAAGTAAACAATATTAAACACATAATAGACAAATATTTACCCCAGAAACCCAAATCAGGAAAGCCAACAAATTATTTAGAGCCGCACCTTTAATTTGTAACATCAATCAAATTCAATGTTTACAATGCAATATATAGTATCCCATAGCATCCACAACTCCTAATCCATTGACCCATATTAAATTATGTGGAAATATGTTGATAGAATTGCAAATTCTCAAGAAATTTAATCTAAATCAAGAGACACAATTCTACTCTACTGCTCTGCAGAAATTAATTCACAATTTATTACAAAATTTTCAAGCATGCATCAATCACATATACAAGTACACAGATTTATCTAAGGGAAACCAATTGGTAAAAAACCCTTAAGCTTTCTTGCATTAATAAGATGAATAGAGAATGTATTACAATTGCTTTCTTTCTTTGAGCACAACCTGTAAGTGAATAACCTATCTCTCTACTTAATGAGAAGCTCTGACCCAGACTTAGTTAATTTCAGTCTCAGCTTGAGCCCCTATTTCCTTGCGCAAATCCTAAGGAATTAAGCCCCTATTTTTAGGAATTTTCCTCCAATTGATTACGCAAGTCTCAAGGTTGATCCTCTAACTACATGCAACACCTGCACACTCAAGACTAGTCTACAAGTGATGTTACACTGCCTTGGAATCTCCACCACAACTGGGGAACTCAAATTCTATGCATGCACTATCTATTTTTGGTTGATTGATCAATTACCTGGATGATCACTGAGTTAGAGTATTGTCCCACAACATAACTGACCTCTAACTAGTTCTATCAATAATTAGAACTAATTTAACTAAATATAAATGGAAATAATTGAACTAGATTGCTACAAATTAGCAATCACACATGCTTAACTAAACTCCAGGTCCTCTAACTCAAATTTACTGAGCTAACTGAGTGACAAAAGCCATGTCATCTTAGTTAATTACCTCCAAGTTGTCTGCTGATGTTGAAATTCAAAATTTTTCAATTTGATCAAGGAAAAGTCAAATTGAGACTTTCTTGCTACACTTCTCAACACCCCCTCTTAGCAAGAAAGGGATTTTCAACCACCCCTATCATGCACATGTGGAATTAAAAATTCCCTCTTGACGAAGCCTCTGTCAAAATGCCAACGTCTTGTTCCTCCGTTGGAATGTATTGTAGCAACATTATCTACCTCTGAACACAGTCGCGTAAATGATGATACTGGATATCTATATGCTTGGATTGATAGTGAAATACGAGATTCTAAGAGAGCTTAATTCAACTTTAATTATCACAATATATCACAGTTAGATCCATCTCCTGACCCAAAGTTTCCCACAAGTATCTTTCTCATATAGATTTCCTTACATGGTGCTTGACTTGCAGCCATGTATTATGCTTCTGCTGAGCTAAGTGCCACAAACATCTGCTTCCTGCTATACCAGGAAATTGTTGTAGTCCCAACATTGAAAATTCCACTTGAACTATTCTTTCGGTTGGATGGACTCCCTGCCCAATATGCATCTATGAAGCCACACAACTTCACTCCCTCTGTCCTTCCATACCATAATCCATATTGGCTAGTGCCTTTGAGGCACCATAAAACATGCTTCACTCCCTTCCAATACAATTTGGTCAGCCTAACCATAGCTTGGTTCAGTTGGTTTATTGATGACGCGTATTTGGTCGTGTGTTCACAAGATACATCAATGAACCAACTAGTTGTTGGTAAATGGTAGAATCAACCTCTCCACCTGAAGTGGCATTCTCCTTCCTCTAGTTGGTTGCTATAGGTGTTTCCATGGGCTTACAACTCTCCATGCGAAATCTATGCGTATCTCATTAACATACTTTCCTTGAGACACAAACAATTCCCCATCGCCTTTCCATAATTCCAACCCGAGGAAGTAATGCACGAGACCCATGTCCTTCATATTAAATTCCTTGCAAGGTCCTCCTTGTAAGAGCTGATCAATTGTTCGTCACCTGTCAATATTAAATCATCATCATATAAACAATGATAAGAAATTTACCTTCTATCAAAATATGGTAGAGGTTCGCATCCACTTCACTTTTGGTGAAGCCCAATCCAATGAGATAACTGTTGATCCAAGTGTACCAAGCTCAGGGTGCCTGTTTGAGACCTACAATACTCACTTGAGTCTGCACATATGAGACTCTCAATAAAATGTCTCAAAACCTCTTGGTTTCCTGGTGTACACTTCCTCTTCAATAACACCATTGATAAATTTTTCTTTTACATCCATTTGGAGGATCTTCCACCCCATCTGCGCAGCTAGTGCCAAAATTGATCTAATGGATGAATACCTTTCTACGGGAGCAAAGGTTTCGTCATAGTCAATTCCCTCAACTTGAGAGAATCCTTTGGCCATAAATCTAGCCTTATACCTCTTTATGCTTTCATTTGCTTCATGCTTAACTTTCAAGATCCATCTCGAACCCACAACTCATTTATCTATTGATCTTGGGACCACTTCCCAAACATTGTTCGTCATCATGGATTCATATTATTCCACCATGGCATCAACCCAAACAGGTTTCTCAAATTCTTTCTCAAAAGAGGATGGCTCAGTCTCTACAAGCTCAGTAATTAGAGCCATGTAACTAATGTACCTCTCAGGTGACCTCCTTTGCTTGTAGAATTTTGAAGGAGCTCCCACATTCTCCCTCACATCAAAGGACTAATTATCAACTTCCCTGGTTGTTTTTCTACCTATTTTGGATGTTTATGCTTGAGTGGATGTCTTCAATATTCCTCCTCTTTGTTTCTCCATTGGTGGCTGCTCCACAACTTCCTGAGGGTCCTGCTTTGGAGCTAAAAGATCCTCTTCTGGTGGGATTTGAAGCTCCCTCTCAAGAGAGATCACATCGATTTCTCCTCATCAAAATTTACATCCCTTCGCACAACTATCATTCTAAGGGAATGTAATCACTCATGGTAATTGTGTGGAGTTTCAGTGTAAACCATAAAACCCCGTACTCTAATGTTGGCTCAAGTTTCTTCCTCAAATATTTGGAGACATGGCAGTAAATAAAGGCTCCAAAAATTCTGAAATGAGACACATCTAACTTTCTCCTCAAGAAATCCTCCTCCGTGTAATCATACCAAGAATCCGATGAGGACTCTAGTTCTGCAAGTACACTGTTGTGTTACATGCCTCTGCCCATAAATGCAGTGGTAGGCCTTGGTAATGTAGCATAACTCTAGCAGCTCCAACAATGATGTAGTTCTTTCTCTCAGCTACCCCATTATGCTGCAGGTTGTGGGGTTTTGTCAGCTCTCTTTGAATGCCTTCTTTCACATATAAATCCTTGAATTCATTTGAAACATATTCACCTCCATTGTCGCTCCTAAGAGCCTTCACCTTTTTGGTAGTCTCTTTCTCAACTAGTGCCTTGAATTCTACAAAATTTGAGAATGCCTCATTGTTCTTTCGCATGAAGAAGATCCAACATTTTCTTGAGAAAGCATCAATAAAAATAACAAAGTATTTATGTCTAGTAGTGGAGGCTGTTGAGAAAGGTCCAAAAGAATTAGAGTGGAATCTTTCTAAGACTACATTGTTGGAAATAATACTGAGAGGGGGGGGGGGGGGGGAA
>APFE031381811.1:379433-392783 GCA_000404065.3 Pinus taeda | reverse complement strand
AACTCAAAACTAGGGATCAACACATCCGTCGAGACACCATGGTCCAAAACCATAGGCACAACTTCCAAGGAATAACCGCCACGGACCAAAGATAAGTTTTCCACATACACACGCTTTTACTGAAGCCAACCTACGTGTACACGCGACTTGGTATATAGCGAACCTGCGTGTATATATTTTCTCTTTCTATCCTGCTGTATTAAGATCTGTCCTCTGATTAAGTTGCCATCACCTGTACCTGTCTCTGAGTGAGTTTCCATCAAGGACAACACTTGTATCATAATGCCAACAATGTGCTTTGCTATCTCAGTCATGGAATGCAGATTTTACATACTTCCCCAAGGTACAACCTTTGCAGACATCCTGCTGCTCAAGTGCTCCTTTAGGTAGGCCAATGGTTATTTGTTGCATAATTTTTAGGGATCCATGATACAAATGGTTCAATCTCCCGTGCCAGAGTTAACTGACATCGTGACTCTGCACTTTCTCTTCCATACTACTTAATGCAACAAAATCTTCCACATCAGGTTTATACAGGGTCTTCACACCAACCCCAATCAGCTTCACCTATCCAGTGGCTATGTGACTTAGAAGGGATTTATCTTTACTAAATATCACATCATAACTATAGTCTTCCAAAACTACAACCGAGATGAGGTTCTTCTTTAGGCCTGGAAAAACCATGAAATATTTGAGGCGAAGAGGGGATCTTGAATCCCTCTTAAAGATTACTGTACCAATCTTGGTAGAACTGTACCTTCCGTCATCCCTAAGATCAATATGAATATGGAGATATTTCTCCTCCAGGTCACTGAAAAACTCTCTACACCCTGTCATGTGGAACAAGGCACCTTGGTCCAAGTACCACAAACTCCCCATCATAGTGTTGACCATGCATGCGATAAGGGTGAAGTCTAGCTCAAACTGTGAAGCCAAAGCTTTACTTGTTGCTCCTTCTGAGTTCTTCTTGCTAGAATTTTTGTGTGGACACTTTGTAGTATAGTGCTTGAATTCATGACAATTGAAGTGTTTTATTTTGGACAAGTCTTTCTTCTTGTCCCTTTGGCTGGATTCTGGCTTTGTTTGAGACTTCTTCCCTTTTCCCTTCTTTCCATTTCCAACCAATGCAAAATTTTCTTCATCCTCTCCCTTGGATGAACTTCTATATTTGGTATTTTTCCTTATCTCTTCTTGTATGAAATTAGGCCATAAGCATTCCCAATTCAGTAATTTATCCCTCCCATTCACTGAGTCCTAGTAGCTATGCCAACTTTTGGGAAGGCCTAGAAGAGCTAGGATCACCAGGTCACCTTCTGAAACATTCACACTGACCCCTCCAAGCTTGTCCCGAACTTGTGTAAACGCGGTGAGATACAGTGGAATAGTATCATTCTTCTGCATACTCATATTTCAAAGTTTGTCTTTGAGGGACAATTTCCTATGATCACTGCTATTCTTGAATAGATATGTCAGTGCCTTCCACATTGCGAAAGGAGTTTCTTTCCCATGGAGATTTGGGACAATGTGGTCTCGCACTCCCTCCAAGATTATTCTCCTCGCCTTGGCAACATATTTCTTCCATTAGGCTAGGTTCCATGCATCAACTGATCCTGGTTTTAGAATATATGTCTTGACATATTCCAACAATCCATTTTCATCAAGCACCGTCTCCATGCGATCCTTCCATGTAATGAAATTTGAGTTGCCTTCCAAGGCACACTCTAATGATCCAGATGGCTCCGTACATGCTCAGATTCAGAAGTGGCTTCATAATAGCTAAAAAATCAAAGTCATCAGATTGATGTGAAACCAAGACCAGATCATAGTGCTTGTCGCCCTGATTCCAACAGTGTGAATTCCACTCAAATCCAAGTTTGTATGCTCAAGTTATAACTGGTCAAAATTTCGGTCAAACTTGGTCAAGTGTAGTCTTAATGAGGCAACAATTTGGCATTGACTCGGTGCATGGAACCCGGCCACCGAAACGGGCAAATTTGTTGCCTACTTAATTTCGCGAGTGACCCTTAAAAATCGGTCAAAAAAATTGGCTAGTTGTTTTATTAAAAAAAAAAAAATCAAAATAGGGGTGGCGGGCCACCACCCCTGGCATCGTTAAACCAAACAACATATTAATGGGGTGGCAGGCAGTCAAACCTCGCCACCCCCCAACTCAATTTATATAGGTGACAATACACATTACAATCACATTACAAGTGGCGCTACCACATATGCCAGGGCCAGTGGGAGTTGAGCCCGCTCGACCCACATGTGCCGACCTCCAATGGGCGGCCCCATTTATCACACCACCAGTGCATATGTTATAAACCAACAAACATTAACATAAAATGCACCAAGTTTAAACCGTTATTCGCCAACACAAAACGTCAAGTCTTGCCAACATTTGTTATAACAGCCGAGCCCCAAACAATATACGATTCAGTTATAAAATATATTGTGGTAGGGGTGGTGTTTGACCCTAGGCCCCCACCATGTAAACATAGTGCATTACCAACAGGCCAACGATCCAGTTCATTGTTTAATCTGCCCATCGAATCTTATTTAACCCTTCATACGCCATTTGACCAAAAACAAAGGAGCAGAGGCCAAGCATAGTTGTTCGGAACCTTGACATGGAGTTCCAAGCGAAACCAGAGTTGGAACCATGTGACATAGATTCCGAGACAGAGGAACATTTTACAAGGATATTCTTATAGAATCTTTTTGATGCTTGTGAGGAATCTTTGAGAGTCCCAGGAGGGTGATTTTTCATTGTGACTAGAATTTCGCAGGGAACAAAATGGTGCGGTCTGTTTTATCATATGAGTGGTAGAAATTTGGGCATCTAGCAGCAAGGAATCTTTGAAGAACCTTGTGGAATCTAAAAGATTCCCTTGGAGGCTGATTTTTGACCGAGACAGAATGATGACAACTTTGTAGTCATTTTTCACAGAATTTCGCAGTGAGCGTAGGGGTGTGCTTAGAATATTCATCCGAGCAGTGGATTTTTCGGCCATCTTCAAGAAGGAATCTTTGGGGGGAATCTTCAAGATTCCCGAGGATCTAGAATTTGAATGTGTCAGAAAGGGGAAAAGTTTATAGTCGTTTGACATGATTTCATGCCATGAATTCAGCGGTGGTGTCCGTTTCAACAACAAAGATTTTCATTTTTTGGCCATCCCTGAAAGTGGAGGTATATAATGCAGTTATGTCATGTTTTTCTTCTGATTTGCTGAGGTGATGTTTTTGTTGTTGAGATCCCTGATTACCATTATGTTTAGGGATACTTGTATGCCACGTCATGTGAGATTTTATTAGCTTGTCATGCTAAAGGAGTACCAATTTGAGTGAGAGTTCCTATGGGAGGACGTTTGATCAGGTGCTCAATATTTAGCTCAAAAATCAAAGTTCTCATAATCGCTCGAAACCTGAACGACCACGTCTGTCTTGGTGATACTATCCCAATGCAACTCATTTCACTCAAAACCGAGTTCATATGAAGAAGATATCGTGTTCTGTCCGCTTTACCAAACAGAGGAATTTTTTGCAAAAAAGTATAGTCACTGCACAGTTAGCAGTCTGTACTGCTAATGTGGTAGTTGACTGGGAAGGTAAACGAATTGGTCAATGTCCAATCAGATTTCGCCAAGTGTCATGTTTTTATTGGTCTGTAGGTTGGTGATGTGACATGTTTTTACTGGTCAGAGGTGGACCAATGAGGAGGGGACAAGTGGCAATCTTGGAGGCCGCCATGTGTCCCTCCCCAAAGGACCGGTGTGAATTGTGCGCAATGGAAAAATAATGGGTAGGTCAGCAGAGTCAAACCCACAACCTTGCCCATTTAAATCTCACACCTTACCATTCTACCACCATGTTAGTTCTTAATATACAATGGTCGTATGTTATATATAAAGTGTTATGTCTTGGTGGTTGGGGGGAGGAGGGAGCCGACCCGTGGGCTAGCTCCTTACTTTGTGAACACCACCAAACAATCCAACGATTAACGGTTAATGGTTATCCAAAAAAACCGCACCAACTAAACGGTAACCGCAACCATTTACCGCCACCATATGTGAACACTACTGCATTTAATGCTAACAGTTTATCCATTAACCGCGCAATTAGCGCTAACCTCCAATTAACACATAATTAATTGCACCTATCCATAATTAAACTATAGTTAAACTTGGTGGAGAAGTTAGCGGATCCAAAAAATCAGGAGATTCCTCCAGTTTTAGAGTTTTCCTAGGGAAAACTGTTTCTGTCATAACTTTTGCAAAATTTGACCAAATTGGGATCAAGAAAAGGTGTTCCTAGATGAATTTGAGGTTCTGAGCACATTGAAGCAGGTTTCAAGAGAAGTACAACATTGTAAACAACACTTTTTCCATTATTGAGCTAGTACATAGGCCCAAGCCATGGAAGCTGGACCAAGGAGATGTAACCCAGGAGGGGTGAACTCCTTCATCAAAACACTATGTTAAGTGTTCATTTTGGTGGTTTGCATTACATTTGATTGCTATTGTTCAAAATTTTACTTTTATGCTATTTTTCTCATGAACTTAACATAAAACTTGGCAAATTTACTTGTTTTCATTCACAAACACCATAAGGAAACCTATGCACATGAAGCAATTGATAAGCATTTGTTTTTAAATTCTGAAGTTGAAATTAGCATAGAAAAACTAACATGCAACAACAGATCAATGTCTCGTGGAGAGACATGTCACTCTTGTTGAGGGAATTTGCCCATATGAGTGATAGTTCTTGAGAATGTCTCGTGGAGAGACATGCCACTCTGGTTCAGGGTATTCATCCTTGTAATGACAAATAATGTACTATGTATTCATAATCATCTTGCAACATTAATGAAGCGGCCTCCCCATGCTTGAAACCAAGGCCCGAAGACATAACCCACACTGGGTGAACTCCATTATCAATGTGTTTGTGTTCTTGATTTGATGTTTGTCATTATGTTTCATATTCTTTCAGTATGCACATGTGGAATTTCATGCTCTTTTGAATGCAATTCTGCTAACATCATAGAAGTAAAAGATATTGGTTAATTTCGGTAGCTGAAGAGATCTATATCAAGTTTAGTATCAGAGCAGTCTTCTCACTGATGTGAATTGTGAGTGTGAACGATTGAATGTGCAACAAGAAAGAAAATGGAGGATGACAGAGATTTGTATGAGGCCTTCCACAAGATGTAAAAAATGGTGGACATAATGTATGCAGATTATGAGGAGAAGATGGAAAGAGAGGAGCGAGAGAAAGAAAGAGAAGAGGATGATGTTCTATCTACCCCCTTGAGTGTATATTTATTTTCTTCATCATCTTCTCATCATTCACATGAGGAGATCAATCAGAGCCTTCAAGCAGAGAATGCTGAATTGAGGAGACTTCTATGATAGGAGAAAGAGGAGAAGCAAAGATTATATCTTCAACTACCAGCCACGGAAGAGGCCTTGGAAAAATTGAAGTACAATGAAGGCTTGGCGAAGCGATCATCACTTATTTCAGAATCAATGGTTGATGTAAACAATGTTGATCATTCTTCAATTTCTTTTTCACATGACACTATTTTTGTTGGAAACATGGAGGTACCCATTTTAGGAACTAGCATGAGACTCCTTACCAAGATGGGGTATAAAGGAGGAGGACTTGGTGTTAACAGCCAAGGGATGGCTCAACCATTGGAGGTTGTACAAAGATCTTGATTCGCAGGTTTGGGATACATTGAAGGAGAGTGCTCAAAGGTTTCAAAGTCTTCCCAGAAATTGTTGAAACCTTCGAGGAAAGAGAATGATGGGAACACATCACCATCCTCCCATGACAATGCACATCGCAAAGGGAGAGCTAAGGCAAACGCTCATTGTCAAAATTACACCAGAAATACTTAAGAGAGGTATAACAAGTCTCAGTATTCTAAAGTTCATTTTGATTACAATCATTTTGATGATGAACAAAAATCATGGTGTAGAAAACCATGTAGTTTTTGTGGTTTACATAATCATGTGGTTACTGAGTATTGGAAGAGAATGGCAACAAGAAAGAGGATGAGGCGTGAAAGGCCTTCTCCACATTAGGTAAGGAAGCAGATTAAGCAGGTCCGGAGGAAGAAGACTTTTTGCAGTCATTGCAACAGAGGTGGACATCAAAGAGACACGTGTTGGAGGCTCCATCCAGAGCACCATCTTAAGGAAAAACCGCCCATGCAGGAACTAGTTGGAAAAGTTGTTCAACAAATGAATCCGCCACATGGAGATGATGCATTCACTTTCATGAATGAGAGATGGTTTTTTAGATATGGTAGCTTGTCATGGCTGCATTTTGTATATCATGTGTTGCAATATAAATTGTAAAAGTGATGATGCATTTTCCATAGCTTATTAAAGCAACAATGATGTTTTGGCCTTCTATTGATAGCTAAGAGATTGAATTCTGTTATGATGTAAACTTGACCAAAGAGAGTGTCTTATAAACTCTTGGAAAGTATGGGGATTCTTGGGTCATGATTGGTCATGTAATTTGGAAATATATCGGTTTGCAGAGGATGCAGGTGTCAGCCCATCACTTATGGCTCTAAAGGACAAGGGTGAAGGAGAAGGAATGGTGACCTATCAGGACACTTGTGGTGCAGATAATGTAACACAATAGTTGCAGATTATGTCCATGCTTTTGGAGGACAAAAAGATCCTTGGGAGGAATGATCCATGTGGCTTCATACAAGCTCAAATTCAGAAGTGGCTCCAGAATAGCTCAAAAATCAAAGTCATCAGATTGACATGAAACTAGGACAAGATCAGAGTTCTCGATTCCAATGGTGCAAACGCCACTCAAATCCGAGTTCGTATGCTCAAGTAATAACTAGTGAAAGTTCTGGTCAAACTTGTCCAAGTGGCAGTCTTAAAGAAGCAAAAATTTGGCAGTGACCTAGCGCACAGAACCCGACCACCAGAATAGGCGAATTTTTTGCCTACGTAATTTCTCCAGCGGCCCTTAAAAAATTGGTTAAAAAAATGGCTAGTTGTTTTATTAAAAAGAAAAAAAAAGTCAAAATACGGTGCCACCCCTGACATCATTAAACCAAAAAATGTATTAATGGGGTGGTAGGTGGTCAAACCTTGCCACCCCCCCAACTCAATATATATCGGCGACAATACACATTACAACTACATTACAAGTGGCGCTACCACATATGCTAGGCCGACGGGATTTGAACTCGCTCGAACCACATGGGCTGGCCCCCAATGGGTGACCCCATTTATCACAGCGCCAACGCATATGTTATAAACCAACAAAAGTTAACATAAAACATGCCAACTGTTACCAATGTGCCAAGTTTAAACTGTTATATGCTAACACGAAATGTTAAGTCTTGCCAACGTTTGTTATAACTACCAAGCCCAAACAATATACGATTCAGTTATAAAATATATTATGGTGGGGGCGAGGTTTGACCCTAGGTCTCTGTCGTGTAAACATAGCACGTTACTAACGGGACAATGGCCCCGTTCATTGTTTAATATGCCCATCGAATCTTATTTAACCCTTCATACGCCATTCCGCCAAAAACGAAGGAGCAGAGGCCAAACATAGTCGTTCAGAACCTTGACATGGAGTTCTGAGCGGAACCAAAAGTGAACCATGTGACATGGATTCTGAGATAGAGGAAAATTTTACAAGGATATTCTTATAGAATGTTTTTGATGCTTGTGAGGAATCTTTGAGATTCCCAGGAGGGTGATTTTTCATTGTGACAGAAATATGCCAACTTTATACTTAAAAGAACTAGAATTTCGTAGGGAACAAAAATGGTGCTGTCTATTTTATGATTCGAGTGGGAGAAATTTGGGCATCTAGCATCAAGGAATCTTTGGAGAATCTTATGGAATCTAAAAGATTCCCTTGGAGGCCGATTTTTGACCAAGACAGAATGATGACAACTTTATAGTAATTTTTTACAGAATTTTGTAGGGAGCATAGTGGTGTGCTCAAAATATTCATCCGAGCAACGGATTTTTTGTCCATCTTTAGGAAAGAATCTTTGGGGGGAATCTTCAAGATTCCCAAGGGTCCAAAATTTAACGGTGTCAGAGAGGGGAAAAGTTTATAGTCATTTGACATGATTTCAGGCCATGAATTCAATGATGGTGTCCATTTTATAAGTTGAGCTTTTCATTTTTCAACCATCCCCAAAAGTGGAGGTATATGGTGTAGTTATGTAATGCTTTTCTTCTGACTTTTTGAGATGATGTTTTTTTTGTTGAGATCCCTGATTACCATTATGTTGAGGGATACTTTTATGCCACGTCATGTGAGATTTTATTAGCTTTTCATGTTAAAGGAGTACCCATTTGAGTGAGAGTTCTTATGGGAGGACGTCTTGTGGAGATACATGCCACTCTTGTTGAGGGAATTTGCCAATATGAGTGAGAGTTCCTGAGAACGTCTCATGGAGAGACATGCCACTCTGGTTGATGGTATTCATCTTTGTAATGTCAAAGAATGTATTATGTATTCATCATCATATTGCAACATTAATGAAGCAACCTCCCCAATCTTGACATGAAGGCTCTAAGACGTAACCCACACTGGGTGAACTCCGTTATCAATGTGTTTGTGTTCTTGATTTGATGGTTGTCGTTATGTTTCATATTCTTTCAGTATGCACATGTGGATTTTCATGCTCTTTTGAATGAAATTCTACTAACATCACATAAGTAAAAGATCTTGGTTAATTCTGGTAACTGAAGAGATGTCTTAGTCCAAGGTCATTCTCCCAAATCTTAAGAGATTTTGCTACAATGAACCTGTAAATTCCAACCTCTTGAGGAACAACTTTGAAATTCCTATTATAATGTGAATCTTGCTCTGATACCATGTAGAAATATGGTGATAGAATTGTAACTACTCAAGAAATTTAATCTAAATCAAGAGACATAATTCTACTCTACTTTTCTATGGAAATTAATTCACAATTTAGAACAACATTCGAAAACATGCATTAATCACATACACAAGTACACAAATTTATCTAGGGGAAACCAATTGGTAAAAACCCCTTAAGCCTACTTGCATTAATAAGATGAATAGAGAATGCATTACAATTTCTCACCCGCTCTAAGCATAACCTGCAAGTGAATAACCTATCTCTTTGCTTAATGAGAAGCTTTGACCTAGACTTAGTGTGGTGAAGTAAAATTATAAGTGTGGACACAAACAAATTCCTCTAGCCCAATAATGGGTCTAGCCACAACAGATAAATTCTATGGAATATTTCCTTAGGTTAGAACCAATTAAGAGGGCCTACCTCTTAGTACGCTTCTCCCGTTTGATGATGTCCTTGCTTGCTCGCTCCAACTATCTCTCGCTTCCTTCTTCAAGCACTTGAAACAAGTAAACAACATCAAACAACAACTGTGATAACAAACAAATTGTATTTCAACCTACTTAACAAGTCAAGAAACATTAAGCCATGAATATGTGAGATGACAAATCATGTAGGAAATCAATCGATAGTTGCATATATATTGATATCAAGAAGAGATTACAACCATTGTCTTGATGTTGTGGTCCTCCTTTGACAAGACTAGGTTCCCACACACTTCTGCTAACATTCCATGATGGCTTCAATGAACAATTTTAAGGCTCTTCCCTTTAGGTTTCACTCCAAACAAAATCACACTTCTCCCTCACACAACTAGATAGCTACAACTATGAATAACTTGTTTTTTACTCCAAACCAAAATAGCACTAGCACACCCACAGTAACACTAGCTTGTGCTCAGGGAGAAGGGAGGTTTATATAGGATGAATTATTTCCCTTGAAAAACGAAGGAAAATATTAGGGGCAGATACCATGGGAAAATACCATAGTAAATACCATGGGTAGGTTTCATCCATTTTGACCATATTAAAAAAAAGGAACATTACAAATCCTCCCGCCCAAAGATTACTTGCCCTAAAGAAATTCACTCCTATCCACAACATAAGTATTGATACCAGGATCCCATACAACCCAGTGTGCTATTCCATACCTCCATTCTAAATGATCGTGAATGGATCCTTCGATACTTGGATCCAAAAAAATCCTTCAACCAATCTTGCCCCCAATGGATTCTCCTGGATCCCAATGCCACCTAATTCCTGGGACTTGTGGGTTGTGGTACCATCTCAGCCCTCTATCACTTCCCATGCCAGCGGGCCCAAGCTCCAATATTCCCTTGGCTGTGAGTATCCTCCTAGGAATCAACCCATTAATAGAGTACCAACTCGTAATCTCTCGCCAATCCATGCCTTGGGAAGGATGAATTCCTACAAATCCACTATGTTGATGTTGCTCGATGCTCAACTCACGCTGATCCATTTGGTCAACCAACATGATGCATTTGGAGAACTTTTCCCTACTCTTCCCAATGTATAAAGGTGCGTTGGTAGTGTTGCAATCCTCATCTATGTACTCCTGTAGAGGGCTGCTCTGGAACTCCCAACTATACTCCTCTTACTGCCTTGTGAGGGACTTGAATCATTCCTCAACATTAGACAACTTGGTCATTGATTCCGTACATACCCTATGAGCTCCTCAAATTTTCTATTCTCCTATAAGACAGTGTCTTAGACTGTCCAGACTCTCTTCTTCGACATTATAGGATCTGTCTTGAAATGCATGATCGTTTCTCGAAAGTCCTCTGCTTGAAATTCTAGTGCCCTGTTGAATGTCTTTGTATATGTCTGCACTGAATACCCCACGACCACAACTTCAACTTGAACCTTTGACTGACCCTCCATAAATGGTTCATACTGCATACTATATTTTTCATGATGCCCCGTGTGATCATGCTCAGCATGTCAAATTATTCCTACTGGATCCTCATTTGATTCTCCTTGAATGTCTTCTTCTTGGCCTTCTCCACATGCGGAGATAGGTTGTCCACCCTCTCTGGTTGTCACACATGGTTGTACCGGTGGAATGTTACCTACACTTGATTGCACATACTATTTATGGATGTTCTCCTAGATATCTATAGACTCAAATACCACATCATCAAGAGGAATTACCTCATTCCTTTCTCCATGTACTTTGTCAAGCTTACTGATTATCATTGACTTGTCATGCAAGTTTCTCTAAAAAACATGGTGTTGTTGTTCACCATCTGTACTTGAGTGCTTGGATCCTTCATAGGCTCTCTTATAAAAACCAGTGAACCCAACTATGGATGAATCCCCATGATCTTCTCTTGTTGTCTCCTTATCACCTAGACATGAATGGTTAAGGGCCCAAGGTCCCTTGCAGATAAATCATAGTCCTCTCCTCCTTAGTTCATTCTTGTTGAAGATTTTGTTCTTGCTTCCTCCATCAATCCTTCTCAACTCCTTTCTAGTCAGCACCCTTCTGAGCAATTTTATGTTTTTCCTGACTAACTTCTCGACTAGATCATAGGCAGTTGGTGATACCTTTGGCTCCTTCCTCCAAATGGTCAACAATTTGGATCTTAGTATCTTGCAAATGTTAACATCCCCTGTTAAGAATAGTGACACAATATTTTTCATGCTTTTTTTAACACTGTCTGGAAGAGTTGATGTAATGTTGGTCTAAAAGCTTTGTAGTAACTGAAAGATTAAGTCGTCGCATTTCAAATTCAACATAGAGGTGCCAAAGCTAAACTCTGGCATGGGTTTTAAAATTTTGCACAACTTCTGAAAGGTAGGAAGCTGATCCAGATTTAAACAGGAACGCAATAAAATACAGAGATAACCATAAAGATAGATATGCAGTGGAAATAATACTTCATTTCATTAATGGAAAATACCGAAATATGCTTACAACCATAAATGGAAATAAACCAGCTAGGGCGATGGTAGCTTATCTCTGAGAAGATATGTGGCTCCTACATGCCTCTGAACTGTTCTGAACTATGTTACAATGAGGCTCAAAGGCCTATTTATTGCTGAGAAATAATGGAAAACCCTTCACATTCCGAAACCTAACCCTAGAAGATGAAACACCAAATTGTGGGCCCCGTTTGGGTAAATTGGTACATCAATTTCCTGGGGTCGTAACTTTGGCATACGATCTCCGTTTGACGCGTACGATAGCTCGTTAGAAAGATCTATCCGAGGACTACCACTTTGGGAAGGACAACATGGACTCATGTTGCCCCCAGATTTCCCAAAAAATGTCGTTTAGGGCCTCAAAACGGCTCCGGAAGTTCAAGACCCGAAAAAACTGCTAAAAATAGTAAATTGTGCTACAATTACGGAAACTGAAAAACTGAAAGAGACAGTTACGAGGGTCCAAATGGGATAGGTGGGTGGCCACCAACATCCACCTGGATCATTCCTCCCCCCTTAGGAAGCAATGGTCCCCATTGCGTTGAGTTCCTCCATCTGCTGAACTTGGACAACATGGGTCCACATTGAACACTTGGTGCAGGCGAAGGAGTGGAGGAATGATGTGCTCCAAAGCATTGTTGCCCATAGCCTTGTTGTTGGTGTAAGGATTGTGTCGAAGTGGTCTGAGTTTCTGATGGGTTTTGGTAAGGCATTCTCTCTGCAGGTGTAACCAAACTTTGTCGCCCACCTGAAACTTGTGTGGTACCCCTGTGGGTGAGGAGAAGTTGTTCCTGTGTTCTGTCATGACTGTATCCCTCTGCTGCTGCTGCTGCGTGGAGGAACCCTTTGCCGGGGTCATGGATGTAGCAACGATCTTCCCCTTACTTTGGGAGTGAACCAGATAAATGAATTTCCTGGTATGGGAGATGAGCTTGCTGCCTTTCGTAGTAGTGATCAAAGAGGTGGTAGTAGGTGGGGCTACCTCCGGGATCCTATATAATAAATTATTCAAAGAAATAATGACAGCACGAGGCCTTGACTCATACACAACATGTCGCCTCCACAAGTATGGTTGGCCTAATAATACATCAAAAACATCCAGAGGTGTAACATCACACAATACCTCGTCTGTGAAAGGCTTGATGCTGTAGGGAAGGCGGCACTGCTGGCGAACTTTGAGATCTCGTCCTTCATGAAGCCACCCAATACTGTATGGTTGCGGGTATGGTGTAGTTGGTAGGCCCAACTGCTTCACGACCTCTGCTGAAAGGAGGTTCTTTTGGCTGCCACTATCGACAATGAATTGCAGTGGCGAACCCTTCACCCACATCTGTGAGTGGAAAATACGCTCCCCCTCCTCTGGGTCTTCGAGCTCATTCTTCTGGATCTTGGCAGTGGCAACAGTGGCACTGGGATCCGCATCAATGATCTGCTTCCCTTTGCCATTCCCCTTGTCGGGTTCTAGCTCAGGGTCGGAACATGTATCTGATTCGGAAGCCTTCAACTCGGCCACCA
>APFE031381811.1:363104-376011 GCA_000404065.3 Pinus taeda | reverse complement strand
ATAAAAAACAAAAAACCTTCTACAAATATAGATCTGGTCTGCCAATTGGTTATAGAAAATAGAAAATGGGAGACTAACTAGGGTGATATTAGATATCACCGAAAATGGAAATGCAGGCTAGGGTAATAATAAATCCCACTAAAATTTCCTGCATAAAACCCTCAGGCTCGCAGGTTGCACAGCTCTCAGTCTCGCAGGATGCACAACTCTAATACCACTGTAATATTCCAAAGCTTAAAAATTTCCAAAGATCTAGCACACTTTAGTGTTCTAGTTAAAAATACTTGTAATCAAAACATTGAACATATCATGATATGGAAATGCAACCTTTATTTATATTATTAACTAAAGAAACAAGTACATGCCCATACAAAAATATCAGAGCCCCTATAATGGCATGCCTGGCTCCTCATTAAAGTAGGGAGAAAGACTGGAGCACAATCATGGATCCTCGATGGATCCACCAGACAAATTGCACTAGCGGGATTTTTGTCCCGGGATCAAACTAGACTAGAACTGGCCATGCCAAGTTCTCAAGGAAACACAATAAGATAGATAAACCCGGAATGATCCAATGCCTAGCTCCTATCCCCTTTTATATTTTTGATGGATTCTCTAGAAGCCTTATTTTATTATTTCCCTCGAAAAATGAATGAAAATACTAGGAGCAGATACCATGGGAAAATACCATGGGTAAGTGTCATCCATTTTGACCATATCCAAAAAAAAAAGAGAATATTACAATTTTGGCTTGCAACTTTATGCTACAACTCAAGACTCCTCTTTGCTAAGGTATTTAGGTCAAGTTACATATCTACTCAGTGTGCCTTGTGACGAGATACATGGCTCCTCCTGGTATTTGTCCTTTCCTCTGTAGGGAACTTCTAGTCTCCTTATCGACATTGGTTCCACGCTTGGAATGGCTCACGTGGGTCCCTTCAATTGTGGTTTTTTCCTTCATCCTCCAGTGTATCAGCAAGGGGATATCCTCGAACTTCGATAACATCATCCTCCGTTGTATTAGCAAGGGGATATCCTCGAACTTTGACAACATATCAATTATCTCACAAACATGATTTATGCACTGGAAGAACTACATACTCAAAGGAACAGATTGAACTCGCTTGAGGAAGAGGTTGACTAGTTGCACCACCATCAGCTGGAATTAAAAAAAGGTAAAATTGATATGTTAGAGGAAGAGGTAGAAGTTCTTCGTAGATAGCAAGTAGAACATCAAGCTTGTTGAAATCATGAAGAAAATCGAAGCACAACTAGCAGTGCCCCTTGAGATCCCTTAGGTATTGACCCCCATGCTTAAGTTATGTTAGCCCCATGTAAACGATTTCTTTGTAGACGATTTTGCAGAATATATAGTAGTAAAACCCATAGTTTTGGCTCTAGCCACAATGGTTATAAAGGTTTGAATGTAAATTTTGAATTTTCCCTCTCTTCTTGCCAAAAAGATATTGCTCCTCCGGTTTGAATGTAAATCTTCCCAGACTTAATGAAAACTACTTACATATTCTGAAACTTCCATTTTGATCTCATCATTTTTTTTCTAGAGCCTTGAGCAACCTATCTTCAAAAGGCAAGTGTTGTAATTGTTCATTTTGAAGTCCTACATGTTGATCTACATCTTCGTGGTTTGTCTCTTCATTAGACACATCTCCTATTGATATCATTCCGTGGTATGCCAACATGTTTGTAAGATCTACTACTTGCAGTTGCATATCTCTATGCATCTAAGCAAGAACTCCTCTTCCTCTTCCTCTCTCGGTCATCTTCCAGCTTTGTTTGGTTTCCGACTCTGTTACCAAACAGTTGCATATCTTTATGCATCTAAGTAAGAACTCCTCTTCCTCTTCCTCTCTCGGTCATCTTTCGGCTCTGTTTGGTTTTTGACTATGTTACCAAATAGTTGCATATCTATATGCATCTAAGCAAGAACTCCTCTTCCTCTTCCTCTCCCTCTCCTGGTCATACAAAATGAAATAACAAAAAAATTGAATTGCAATTTATATTGGATTAAATGTACTGAACAAATTATATTAATAGAAATTTATTGTATACATTTCAGAAATCGCCTTTTCTCCTTAAGGTGATTAGGCAATGATGGCCTTTCCTTACCTTTCCATCTATCTAACCTCTCTTTCCTCCGTCCCCTTTATAATTAAAAATAAATACCTTTTATCTACAATACAAAAACCCCCTTATAATAAAAAATAAATATTTTTTTTATCTACCATACAAAAATCACTCAAAAAAATCTAAAAAAATCTAAAGCTAATTACAATTTTAGAAAAATCTCTTTAAAAACAAAATCTAGAAAAAACACTAAAAACTCAATTTAAAGCCTCATACGAAAGAACTTTGGCCCCAAAAAAAATGCCAATATACTAATTACATGTGTCAGTGACAGTGATACCTCAAGGTGTTAGGATTTTCAATGCATCTGAAATATAAACATTAAAAAAAATAATTAACAATTTTTTAAAAGGATTTAAAAAAAACCACCAAAATTTAAAAAGGAAAAAAGAAAAGAAAGACCAACACAATTAAAAAAAATTATAAACCCACTATAAAACCCTCAAATGCTTTTAATTTGCTTCTTGATATTTTTTTTTCTTTTAACTTCTAGTAAAAGTAAAACAATAAATTTGTAAAAAAATTATCATGCAAATTAAAAAACATAAAGTAAGGATTGCAAGGAATTGGCAGGCTAGAACTGAGTTACACTAATACCTAATGATCGACGCCTAATCCCATAGAAACACGCTCTCTAGTTGTAACCATAATTGTTAGTTGTAACCATCAAAAGTCTTTCTTCATATTTTTTCTCACTGTTGAGGGCGTTGCGACAATCCTTGATCTCTAACAGTCAAGAAGTAGTAGTCCATGGTTAGAGTAGGCAGCACATAATGGTCGACTCTCCCAACCACTTCAATAATTATTTAGATGAAACAAAATTGAGTTAATTATAGTTTCCCTTTATGTTAGCTGAGGAAATCTTTCAGATTTCAAGAATTATTTTGATGAATTTTTTTTCAAGCCAATTATAGTTGCCCTGCCGTTTATGTTAATCGAGGAAATATTTCAGATGTTAAGTGTGAAGCCAAACTGTGGTACAGTGTGTAAATGATGGTGTGGACTCTTGGCCATCCCAACTGTAACCACCACACTTGGGCCAAACCTACCACACCGCTATTAACTTCTAGATATTCATTTGAAACGCAAACACATGCAGGATTCTAGATCCTCCTTCAACCTCTATAAATTTGTAATTTCTATGGTCAATAAATTTGTAATTTCTATGGTCAAGGAAGGCAAGCCAAGGACCAGGCTTGTTGTGTAATCAAAAGTGATTTCCATTCTCGAGTTTTTCATTTGATTTATCTCTTCTGATGTTTGTGACAATTAGTAATCCTGTTGTTTCTCTATTTGTCTGTCTCTGTCTCTGAGATTATTCTCTGCTGTTTGCTCTGAACTAACAACTGATATCAAAGCCTTGGTAGTGAGGGATCAAAGAAAGCAAGCTAGCGTGTGTTGACAACATACCTTGGGTTACAGTGCGCTGCGTATTTGCTGGAGGAAACGTAACTCGCATTGTCAGTTGTGAGAGAGCCCGCTGTGTGGAGAGATCGCTGTGCACCAACACTGGCAATGCTGTTTGGAGAAAAGTCGAACGCGAATTTCTATTGCGAATTTGGTGGTCCAAAAGTGGCTCTGAAAACATTGATGGTTAATCGGATATTGTAGTTCTTCCACCCAAAAATATGCACTTGCAGAGGCTAATCGACCAAGGGAATCACCATATAAAGAAATCGTCTGCCTATTGTGAAGTGTTTTGTTGAAGTATTCTTCACCGCGCTGACAGCCCGTTTGAGCTTTCATGTGGAGGATCCCTGTTGTCGTTGGAGTGTGAAACGTGGAGTTAGTAACTGTGGTGGAGTTTGAAACGTGGAGTGCGTAAGTGCTTTACGTGGAGTTCGATGCCATGCTGTAAGCTTTTCAAATGGACATATGGGCCACTTATTTTTGAAGTATGAAGGCTTTATGTTTTTTTTAAGTGCTATGCCTTAATTTTTCTAAAAGAGCATTTAAGTGTGAACGTGAGTGGAAAGTATTTTTTAAATTTATTATTATGGCCTCACAAATGTTCAATGTTGGATTTATGCTTTTTTTTCTTAAACATAAAAGTATAGTTTATTAGAAAAAGGAGGTTTATTCCTTTAAAATGTTTTAAAGGAGTAATCAAGTGTTTTTGAAGTGGCAAGAGAATTAAAAAAAAAAAAAAAGAGTTAAAAGGAGATTGATTTTGGCAAAAGGGATAATAATTAAAGTTTTATTTTTAAGTGGAGTTTTTTGTTTTTGGGGCATCAATATTATTGAAAATGGAGACAACAATTACAGATATGGAGAAGTTGAGCGGGGCTAATTTTTCCCTATGGAAATCACAGATGGAGGATATACTGATTTTAAAGGATGAGTATTTGCCGATTGAGGGCACAACAAAGAAACCCTCATCGATGACAGATGAAGAGTGGAATAATCTAGATAGAAAAGCGATTGCAACAATCCACCAATATCTAGCAAAGAATGTGTATTTCAATGTGTCCGGGGAAAAGACGACAGAAGGATTATGGAAGAAGCTCCATGATCTATATGAGAAGAACACGACATCAAACAAAGTATTCTTGATGAAGAAGCTTTATAATCTCAAGATGAAGGAGGGTGCTTTAGTTGCTGAGCACTTGAATGCATTTAATATTATTACTAATCAGCTTGCCTCTGTTAAAATCATTTTAGATGATGAAATTAGAGCCATTTTGCTAATGTGTTCTATGCCAGACAATTGGGAAAATTTAATTGTAGATATGAGCACTTCAGCAACTATAGGGACCTTGAAGTTCGATGATGTTAGCATCAGTTTAATGAATGAGGAGTTGCTACACAGGTCTATTGCGGAAAACTAGGGAGGAGAAGCTCTAGCTCTAGCTGATCATGGTAGGAGAATGGATCGAGGCCGGCAAGGACGATCAATATCAAGAGGTCGATCAAAATCAATGAGGGGCAAGATCATTTGCATTCATTGTGGTAAACCCGAGCACATGAAGAAAGAATGTCGATTCTGGAAGAAATGATAAAAGGATCAGAGACTAGCCAATACAAATCACAAGTCATCGAGCACAAATGAAGGTGAGACTATTGTTGTAACCATAGATGGTGATGTGTTGTTTACTGTTTCAGTAGAGGATGCACATGCATATACATCTAGCAGTAGTTTTGATTGGATCCTTGACTCTGGGGCATCTCACCATGTAACCCCATGCAAAGATAGTTTTGTTGCATATAATCTTGGTGATTATGGTAGAGTGCATTTGGGGAATAATCATTTTTGCAGTATTTTGGAGTGGGAGATGTCTAGATCAAGATGAAGGATGGACAAGATATATTGTTGAAATAGGTCAGGCATGTACCAGAAATGCACATGAGTTTGATCTCTATGGGACGATTAGATGATGAGAGCTATTCCACAAGCTTTCGAAAAGGAGGCTGGAAAATTAGCAAAGGAGCATTGGTCGTGGCCAAAGGACCTAAGACAAGAAAATTATACACATTGAAGGCACTAATAGGAAAATCAGATTTCGTTGCTGTCACAAAAGAAGGAAATTCAACAGATCTGTGGCATAAGCGCTTGGATCACATGAGCGAGAAGGGCTTAAAAATCCTTGTTGGTAAAAATTTATTGCCAGGTTTGAAATCCTACAATCTTGATCTTTGTGAGCATTCTATATGTGGTAGACAAAGAAGGGTTTCATTTCTTAGAGGTGGCCATAACAGAAAGAAAAATGTGTTAGAATTGATACACTTAGATGTGTTTGGGCCTGTTAACATCAAGTCATTAGGAGGAGCATCATATTTTGTAACATTTATAGATGATGCATCCAGGAAGGTTTGGGCATATCCTATGAAAAGTAAAAGTGAAGTGTTTGGAATATTTCAAAAATTCCATGTTGTTATTGAAAGAGAGACTAACAAATTGCTTAAGTGTTTGAGAACAGATAATGGTGGAGAATATTGCTCAAATGTATTTAAGGAATATTGTAACAAGTTTGGCATAAAGCATGAGAAGACTGTGCCTGGTACTCCACAACAGAATGGTGTTGCAGAAAGGATGAATCGAACAATTATGGAAAAGGTGCAAAGTATGTTGTCCAATTCTAGTTTGGAGAAGAATTTTTGGGCTGAAGTAGTCAGGACCGCTTGCTACCTCATAAATAGATCTCTAACTACAACCTTGGATGGCGATATCCCTGAAGAAGTTTGGACTAGTAAGAAGTTGAATTATTCTCACTTGAAAATCTTTGGATGTGAAGCATTTGTACATATTACCAAAGAAAATAGAACTAAGCTAGATGATAATCTATGAAATGCATTTTGTTGGGATATGCAGATGAAGATTTTGGTTATCGTCTATGGGATCCAGTCAAACATAAAATTATTAGACGCATGGATGTTATATTTAATGAGCTAGAAGTGTTTAAAAAGACTAAAGGTGAGCTGGAGATCAAGAAGGTTATTGAAAAGTTTGAAGAGCAACAAGAAAACATCCCACCAATACAAGAAAATGAAAAGAAAATTTAGAAGCAGGAAGAACAACAAGTGGAAAATGATGAACAACAAGAAGGAATCTTGTAGGAACCTTTACGAGAGATTCAACCTGATAATGCACCACCACAGTTGGTTCGCAGATCTTCTAGGCCTCATAAGCCTTCACAAAGGTATCCTCCTTCAAACTATATTTTGTTGACTGATGAAGGTGAGCCTAATTTTTTTCATGAAGCTTGTAAAGTTGAGCACAGTAAAGAATGGAAGAATGCAATGAAAGAAGAAATGAACTCTTTCCAGGAAAATAAAACTTTGGAGTTGGTAAACCTCCCAAAAGGAAGAGAGGCTCTACAAAAAAAATGGGTGTACAGGATTAAACATGAAGGTGACGAAAATAAGGAGAGGTATAAAGCAATGTTGGTGGTGAAAGGATTTGCCCAAAAACAAGATATTGACTTCATTGAAATTTTCTCGCCTGTTGTTAAAATGTCATCCATTAGAGTCATTCTTGGTCTAATTGCTGCTTTAGACCTAGAATGTAAACAGTTAGATGTAAAAACTGCATTTCTTCATGGTGAATTGGACTCGGAAGAAATTTATATGGAGCAGCCAGAAGGCTTCATATAAAAAGGCAAAGAAGACCTTGTTTGTAGGTTGAAGAAGAGTCTCTATGGGTTAAAACATGCACCTCGACAATGGTACAAGAAATTTGATTCATTCATGTTGGAACATGGTTTTTAGAGGTTGGAAGTTGACCATTGTGTCTATATCAAGAGGTATGATGAAGGAAAGTATATCATATTATTGTTATATGTGGATGACATGTTGATTGTTGGGAATGATAAGAATAAGATCAATAGGTTGAAGAAATATTTGGGTAGCAAATTTGCAATTAAGGATTTGGGACCAGCACAACAGATATTGGGCATGTGGATTATGCGTGACAGGAAAGACAAAAGGTTGTGGCTGTCACAAGAAAAATATATCAAGAAGGTGCTTGACAGGTTTAATATGCAGGATGCCAAGCCAGTTAGTACACCCCTTGCAGCCCACTTCAAGATGAGTTCTAAATTATGTTTTAGTGATGACAAGGAGAAGGAAGAGATGAGCAAGATTCCTTATGCTTCAGCAGTTGGCAGCTTGATGTATGTCGTGGTATGCACACGACTAGACATTGCATATTCAGTGGGAATAGTGAGAAAGTTCCTTGTCAATCCAGGCAAACAACATTGGCAAGCAGTAAAATGGAATTTTAGGTATCTCAAGGTTACTAGTCATTATTGTTTATGTGTTGGGCATAATGAGACTGTGCTTGAAGGATTTATAGATGCAAATATGGCTGAATATATGGACACCAGAAAGTCCACTACAGGTTATTTGTATACATTTGCAGGTGCAACATCATCTTGGGTATCAAGGCTACAAAGAATAGTAGCTCTCTCCACAACAGAAGCAGAGTACATAGCTGCAACAGAAGCTTGTAACGAGATGTTGTGGATGCAATGATTCCTAGGAGAGATACGAATAAAGAAGGACAGGTATGTGCTATATTGTGATAGTCAAAGTGCCATTGACTTGGTGAAAAGCCCAACACTTCATTCAAAAACCAAGCACATTGACTTAAGGTACCATTGGATCCAGCATGTGTTGGAAGAAATCCTTGGAAAATATCCATACAGATAGGAAACCTGCTGATATGCTCACTAAGATTCTACCAAGAAATAAACATGAGTTATGTAGAGGCATGGTAGGACTTGGTGTGACTTGATTCATGACTCTTATTTGGCTTCAAGTGGGAGAATGTTAAGTGTGAAGCCAAATTGTGGTACACTGTGCAAATGACGGCGCGGGCTCCCCGACATTCCGCCATCCCAACCGTCACCGCCACACCTGCGCCAAACCTACCACACCGCCATTAACTTCTAGATATTCATATGAAACACATGCAAGAGTATAGATCCTCCTCAACCTCTATAAATTTGTAATTTCTCTGGCCAAGGAAGGCAAGCCAAGGCCCATACCTGTTGTGTAATCAGAAGTGATTTATGTTCTCCAGTTATTTATTTGATTTATCTCTTCTGCTGTTTGTGACAAGGAGTAATCCTGTTGTTTCTCCATTTGTCTGTCTCTGAGATTCTTCTCTGCTGTGTGCTTTGAACTAACATCAGATTGCTTCTCTTCAAATGATGCTTCAATAGATCTGTGCTCTTCAGGATTCAAATTCATTCTCACAATTCAGGCCACGGATGGACATTGAAGACTCTCCATGCCTCTCAATTGCCAATAATTGTAGGGTTCCTCACATTTGTATATTTTTAGAGATGGTGGTGGCTATTTATGCTTTCGTACTTTCTGGGAATTCTTGGTGGTTTCCTGGTAGAGTTGGTATTGAATCTTCTCTATTGCAATCCCTTTTTTCCATAGAATTTAATTAGGGTGAGTTGCTTTGTGAAAAAAATGTGGACCAATTGTAGGAGGAGTAGATTGGTCATCTCTTATCATGAGAAGAGTTTTCAATTATTGGCTTGTTACTATTTCCTTGACAATCAATCTTATCACGCATAACATCTTAAAAGGGACACAATCTACATATAATCAATTTTATCATGCATAACATGATAGAAGGGGCGCAATCTACATGGTCTAGTTATTTATTTGCACTACTATGTTTTGACACACTGGGTTGAGATTCTTGGACGCATAAGAAAGAGCACTAATTTCATTGCCTATAGAACATGGGAATGTGCCTTGGAGAGCAAAGAACGAATACACAAAAGAAAATGCAGAGGATCACAAAAACTAGTGGTCGAGGCCATGTACTGTGGTTGTCACACAATTAAGAAGGGTAGTTTTATGCGCTTTGATATTATTGTTTTTGTTTTTGTTTTTGTAAGTGAGTACAAAAATATTTCTATTGATGTAAAAAGTTTTACATTGATAGTATACTTTGGCCATATGATATGATAGAACTAGCTTAAAGATGGCTATAAACAGAATAAGCTTAAGGATGACCATGAAACAAAGTAAAGAACATATAGAAAACGAAAAAACAAAATCGTTGGAATGACACAACTTGGCATTGATAAGTGTGTCCTTTCTTTCCTTTCTTCTTTACTACGTTGGTCCAGTCTTTTGGAGGTGTGGCTACCAAAGCTACCTTAAGATTGTTCTAAGAATCTAAGGAAGCATCCTTGTTAGAGTCCGAGGAGGTTGATTCATGGGTGTGCTTCATGGCACTCTTTGGAGCATTATTTATGAGTTCTTCTCTTCTAGTTGACAAAACTTGGATCTTTTGAACTCCTTTAGAGGGTTTTTGAAGATATGAATTTTGGGCCTCGTCTGATGGGAGCATGTCGTCATTAGACTCATCATATTCCTAATCCGAAGAAGAAGAATCCTCCTCTTCTCAAAGAGGTGAGTTGCATGAATTTCATGCTTTAGATTTGGGCTTCCGTTTCATTGGTTTTTTCGAACAAGTGTTCTGAAGATGACATGTTTGATCGAAAAGTTGACAACGAAAAATAGTGTTCTCATAGTCCAACTACTCAATCCAGTGAAAATCACCTATTTTTAAGTTAAGTTTGTTAGGAAATCTTTTGTTGATGTTGAGTTCTATGAAAATCATGCCATAGGTGAAGACTCCACACTGGCCTCGCGAGGGGTCTTCTTTCAGAAAATGACCCAAGGTGTTTCCAATACCTAAAAACAGTGAAGAATGACATAGATGGGACGGAAAATTCGAGAACCTAACCCAAATAGGTGGCTTTGTGATCACAGTTGTGGAGGGATACAATTTTGGGAACCAAGGGGTCAGGAAGAGCCCAAATTTTACCCAAAACCAGGGCCCCTTGGAAAGAGCATTCTGTTAATCCACATCCTCCTAAAAAATGACAATGAAGAAACTGTTGGAACAAAAGAGGACCCTGCATGCGCTTTGATATCACTGTTAGACTCACACAACTAGAGAATATTATTCATTCATATCACCATAAACATAAAGATAATGTTTATGACTCTTGGTTTCATCTTCCAAGAGCTCTCTTACATTCCCTATGGTATTTTTGTGGTTATCACACAATTAAGAAGGGAAACGATGTGCACTTTGAGATCACTATTAGACACACATGACTAGAGAGTATTATTCATATTCATATGATCATAAACATAAATATAATGTTTATGACCCTTGTTTTCATCTTCCAAGAGCTCTCTTATATTCCCTATGGTGTTTCATGTTCACTTGTAGCTTTTAGCCTTTCTCTCAATCAAATAATACAATTTTAGATAATCATTAAGGATTATTAGATTTCCAACAATGTGCATTTTATAAGAGAAAGCATTAGTATGAATTTTTTTGTTGTATGTCAATTATATACCATCACCAATGTCAAAAGAAATATGGAGCCATTGTAAATTATATGGAGTCCAAATCGTATCAAAGTTATTTGAAGGACAGAATCTAGTTTAGAGTTCACCCTAACAAATTTTATTCAAAACATAAAAAATCAATGTTGTTAATTGAGTTAGATTGCCTAAGTCTTATTGAGTCAAGATTTATTGTAAATTTTTAGTTAGAAGTTGAGGAGTGGGTTAAACATGAGTCTTCTTAAGCTAGATGATTCTCTTCACTAATATAATGAAAGTTGATGCCTAGACAATGATATCACTTTCTTATTGACGTTGGTTGATACCCAATTAATGGAATCTTATTTGCATTTTAAAAGTCTAGTATTGACAAAGTATCTTGTGTATTTATGTTTTAGTTAGAGAGTGATACTAGAGTATGTCATGTCTTAGTTGAGTCAGTCAAGTCATGATCATGCAGAGTCATACTTGAGTCAGTCAAGTTTTTCTTCATCTAACATAAAATACAAACTCCATAAAATTCAAGAGAAGAATCCATGATCAATAGTAACATGTTCAAAAGATAGATATTGAAGAATTTGTAGAGCATCAGAGAATATTTTTAGTGAGTAGTGAGTATACAGAGATCACTTGATTGAAAGATTAAGCATTGGTTGAGAAATTTTTGTAATACTTGATAGAGCATTTGTAGAAAATATTGATTCCAAGAGAAGTAGACATTCAAGAATTATACATTGGATGAATACACACATAATGAGCTTAAAATACAAGATGATGACACAAGATAGATTGAATTTATTGAGCCTATTGGTATAAGAGTTATAGAATAGTTCCTTGGGTTACGACCTTGAAAGACATAAAGCAAATAAATTGTAGGTTTGTTGAAGCATGGTCTCCACTACAGTGTGTTCAACAAGGACAAGATGAGCATAGGACAAACCAAGAACCAATTTGAAGGCATGGTGGTGTAACAATAGAGTCGAGAGGACCATTGTTGGGTGAGGCAGTCAAGCATTGGAGGCTCACTAACTATAGAGGCACCTACCAAATCAAATATGGAGGCTAAAAAGTAATAGGCCACAACAGGGCCTCATATATGTGCAATTTCCTATATAGCTAGTGGATGTTGTTATTGATTCACCTATGCCAACTAGTATGAAATGTGGTTGATTTGCAATAACGATACTTCTATAGGAGTAGAGATCCAATATGTTGTTGCACATTTGCTTGGGACAAATGAGGATTTGAGGTAGGGGAAAATGTTGGGAGGCCCCTTAGGCCTTCTAAAATCATCACACATTAGAAAATAGAATAAATGAATATATAAATATAAATGTAGTAAAGTATTATGTGATAAATAACACTTAATGAATGATTAATTGGAGTGGGTACAATTGCTCCAACCTCTTCCTAATGCATAAATACTCTTGAAGGATGAATAAGGAATCAATTGGATATACTTCCCTAAATTTTCTCTTCTTTCTTGTGTTACGTATGTGATGTGTTTTCCCTAATGTAGTTTCTTCATTGAATATGTGCTGAAGCCCTACTTGAACCTATATTATGGAAGAAATGAAAAATATAGTGAATTGAGTTTAACAAAATTTAAAGATTGCTTAGGACTAACAAAAGAGTTATGTCAACAAAATAAGATCAAATTGAAGTTTTGGGGTTGGAGAAAAAGTTGTTTCTTAGAGTTAAGCCAAAAAAATGTTATTTGCTCCTAAGTAAATGAAAGAAGTTGGCACCTAAATGTTGTGGACCTTTAAGATATTATCCTTGAAGTTTTTCATGTATTTTTTTTTTTTAAATATGTACCTAACTCTATTCATGCATTGGAATTTGATGTTATACAAAAGAAGAAAATTAGTAAGTTTTTCATTAAAAACTTTCCAATCATTTAAAAAAAAAAAAAAAAAAAAAAAAAAAAAAA
>APFE031381811.1:335934-361118 GCA_000404065.3 Pinus taeda | reverse complement strand
AATTTTAAAACCTATTAAAATAAAATAAAATAAAATAAATATAAACAAATTCAACTATTTAACTTTCATAGTTAAATGAGGCTAAATACGGATTTAGTTTTCAGAATATTTAGGAATTTCCCACGATGCTTTACAGTCATCATTCTCAAAAATAAAAATATTCAAACACCACTGAACAGAACATAGCATAGGAAGTTGCGGAAGTTGTTTGGGATATACAAATCAATAAATTCATTTGTATTCATACAGAGCACAGAGCTCGCAAATTTATTTGTTTTCTTCTGCTTGCCAGCAAAAATAAAAATAAGTTTCAGGCAGCTAGCAAATGGTGTTGCTTTCTTATGCTTGCCAGTAAACAATAAAGAATAAATTTTAGGCCCCAACTCGGGATACGCATGCTCAAAGTAACCACAATTTGGGGCCATATTTCGGGGTTTTCCTACACAGGCTCGGATGCATCACACCCTCTCTCTTTTCAATGAATGGCAAACCAATAGCGTGCTCTAAACAATAGAAAGTCTGCATCAATGATCCAGTAATTAATTCATATCTTTGCTCAAATTGTGGAGATTGTTTGCATCAATGATCCAGTAATTAATTCATATCTTTGCTCAAATTGTGGAAACCCCTTGCGGTGAGGGTCACATGATAATTCATACAAATTTATGTTAAATATAAAGTTATGGGTTTTTTATGATAAATATTAAACATTACGTATTAAGTAAATGTTTGGTTAACTGTTAATAAATTCTTTGATAAAGAGAAAATAATTTATTAATGAATATATTCTTTGATCGATCTTAAAGTGAACAGATAGGAAACTTTTTCCTTACTTTAATAACTATTTTTACTCTTTTTATTCTTCCATTCTATTAATTAAATTAAAATAATGTTAAATTTAACTCATTACCAAAACGGAGTTGTTTATAATGTGATTTTTTGGAGATTCCGGTGATGGAATCTGGCAGAAGAAATTGAGGTTAAATCTTGATTTGTTGCAGTTAAAATGGTTTTAACTACATATTTGGATTCAGCACCCTGAAAAACCCCTGGGACGCTTTGATTGTGCAGAAACTAGCTATCAAACTTGCGATTCCAATAAATTGCTGCCGGATTTTGACTGGAAAACCCACCAGAAAAGCTTCCAAAAAGTCTCATTATAGACAACTGCTTTCCAAAACTATACCTATAGTTACAGACTATTGATTGCAAACTGCCCCTAATAAATGTGTACATAAATATGTTGGCTCCACGTAAGTACATATTGATTTATTACTAAAAGATACAGTAAAAATGAATGTAAATGTGTACATAAATATGTTGGTCTGCAGGTAGGTACATATTGATTTATTACTAAAAGTTACAGTAAGAATGAGCGTTTTGCATCCTGGTTTGTTGTATACAAACACTCTGCAATTGATCCCCCAGGAAGACAAGAAACAGTTTAATATGTCTATGTCTATGTCTACAACTGGCAGCGAGATGCACATGTCTACACTCAATGGACCATTTACTATCTAGGTCACTGCTCACGCGAAACAACATAGTAGAGTCAGTGGCATTCATTAGTGGACTATTTGCTATCTAGGTCACTGTTCACGCGTAGCAACAGAATAGAATTAGTGGCATTAATTAATATGTCAACCTCATCACTTTTCCACCAACTTCCTTCCCATTTCCCCTGGGATTCGCCCTGCCTTGCATTAGTTTTAGTGTAAAGCTGGATAAATATTAAGGCAAGACTTATATCTTGGTTCATTCTCCTAATAATGTTGGTCAGCAATATATTTTATTGGTTAGATTATGGCAAGTATATAATTTAATGGGTGATATATACTGGCAACTTATTAATGGGTTAATGGCTTTAATGGCCTATAATATATTGTTATTAATGGGTTAATGGCTTTAATGGCCTATAATATATTGGTTGCGAAATATTAAATTAATGACACTTGTTATGTTTACATTTTATTTATGAAATATTATTTTATTTTGATTCCATAACAAGATGTAAAAACAATAACTTAATCATTGATTTATAGCATGGGTCTTTGATATTCACTTGATTAGAGCACATGGGGCTTAAAATAAATGGTGATAAAAGATACTCTTAAAGCTCTTCATGATATGACCATATTATATATTAAAGGTTGATGGCTTAAAATAAATGGTGATAAAAAATACTCTTAAAGCTCTTATGGTAGGAAGGGATAGACCATATTATATATTAAAGGTTGATGTGATACAGATTGAGTGTAAGCCCCTTAAATATGCATAAATCTCCCTTCTTGCCCAACTTAACAAACAAAAAAATAAATATTTAGATTTGGAAAACACACCTACAGGTTTCGAAATTGATCGGTGTGATTAATTTATATTATGAACCCTAGTATTATAATAAATTCACACGATCCATGAAATAAATTCGGAAAACGATCTCCGACCATATCGCTTCCGGAAGATAAGATGCGAAAGCCTTCACAATCAAGAAAGGTATCCGAGCAGAGGACACGGCATGGCACAAGAAACAGAGAAGACAGCTGTGAATAAATTAAGAGAAAATTTGAAAAGATGGAAAGAAATTAATGTCCAATCATATATTTTCACAAATAATATAAACGCGATTACGTAAGATGTACTTCATTCAATCGAACTGCTTATGGAGCAGTGCAGAAGCACGGGGGCTGAAGAAAAATTTGCTGGTAAAACACATACATCAATACCAGTATTTACATTTAAATTACATGAAGTAATTCGCTAAACGTAAATACAAAACATATTCAGTACACTACCAGATATACATGGACCGCTTAATAATCATCACTGGAGATGCATATTGCTGGTCATAAAACCGCAGGCCGACCAAGGCCATATTCTCTCTGCACATGAGACTTCCTAATTTCTAAACTTGGATCAAATTCAGATCTATGAACATATAGGCCCTGAAAATAATCACCATTGATTGGCCTACTACTTTTTATCTTATTTATTGAATATAATTTTTCATTATTATTCCATCTGTAATCTAGTTACTTACAGATCTCACGCCATGAATAAAATGAAAAAACAGTAAACCACTTACCAATATTGACTTATTAAATGGTGCTTAAAATTTATGCTACTGCAACCTCTTCGCTTTGAAGGCTTCTGGCCTTTTTGTGAAAGAGTCTCGCTAACCGCCTTTGCATAGAGAGGGCAAATCCCAATCTTTTGTTATGTGCCTTTAGAATCTGTCGCGTGTCCAGTTGGTGTTCAACCTCAACCTCAACCTCAACCTCATTCTGGGCAACTTTGGAGTTTAATTTCTCCTCCTGGAGGCTAATTTCTTCCTTATCCACTTTAAGTGGCGAGTATTGCCATTCGGTGCTGACACTGGTGACGTAGTGTGGCATCGACAAACTCCGGATACCACTGATAAAATGATCACTGTTGATCAGAGCAGGCGGCGCGGGTTCTGCGGCTAGGGCTCGATTTAGTTGCCGAGAAAAGGCAAGCAACTCAAAGGAATCATAGAGACTACTCTCACAATCCCAGACAGATTTCCTTAGCTGCTGCTGCTCCTCTTTACAATTCGAATTATGATTCGGCCAAATTGTGCTCTCCAATTTTGCAGACAATTCTTGAGTTCGGCTTTTAACTCCAACAACATGATGATCTCCATCTAGACTCGGACGCCTTCGATGTCTGCTCGAACATCTCCAGTGTTTGATGCCCTCGAAGCTCACTATTCCTTGCAGAGCCATCTTCATGTTCTGATATGATCTTTCTGTACAAGCTGGATTCCTTCCGACCTGCAACACTTTATGGCGGAGTCGCTTGACCAGGAATCTTCAATCCAGTGATCTGCTCTTTCTTTCCAAGCAAGGATTCCCAACTCCCACTCAGATCTTTCTTTCTATGCAAGTATTCCCGAGTCCCGAGTCCTAGGATTATGGAGGGTGTCGCTGAATCTGATCCTATGAGGGTTTTACATGTGGCTACTCCCGTTCAATGAGCTTGCAAAACCTAACCCTATGCAAAATCTAACTCTACCCTCATGTTTAGAAGTATTTTTTACGTTGAAAGGTCGAAATATGTATCCCTCCCTGTGGCATACGCTTGTAATATATTGTTACTCAATCGGGGGCGGTTGAAAGCTCAAGTTACAATAATACGAAATATTAAAAATAAAACGAAGTAATAACAAGGAAAGCCCAATTTGGTCTTGAGTGGCTTACCCACTCGTTAAGGAAAAATTACTTCATCAGCAAGACACGCTTCCGGGCTAGGAGTGTTGAGCTGTTATTCATGACACCTTTATCTCCCAATGGGATGCAGTATGCATCTTTTAATGCAAGGATAAATGACAAATGACTATGGGTTATCATGAAAAGAGATGAAAAGATGCAAGGATAAATGACAAATGACTATGGGTTATCATGAAAAGAGATGATTCTCTTTTTAGACCTTTATTTGTTTCCTTTATTTGTGTTGGGCTCAAGAATGGTTCTGGGTAACATTTTGAGATTTGGTGTTTAGGAAAGGTTTTTAGTGCTTGATTCTATGTTTTAGTTAAAAATTGAGGTTTTAGGTATTAAATCATAATTTTTGGTTTTATGAGTTATATTATAGGATTTTTGACGATTATCTCTCTTTCACATAAGAGATTAGTATGGGTAAGTTGAGGTCTTATGCATGAAATAGTATTTTTTGGTTTCATGAGTTATATTATAGGATTTTGGACCATTATCTCTCTTTCACATAAAAGATTAGTATGGGCACCATTTTAAGGTTTGGGGACCGAGGAATGGGTTTTAAGGCCTAAGCCATGGCCTAAAAATGAAAACTAAGACATTCTTCTTCTAGGGCTCTAGGAAATTTGAAAGACACCATATTACCATGCATGCTTTTTTGAGTGAATGCTTTTCCAAAGAGATATATATGGGCACAATCGCGAGGTTTGGTTCATTAGGGATGGGTCTTAAGGTTGAGACCATAGTCCATAATTGAAAACAAATTCCTTGGCCACTAGCCACTATTTATGGGGTTCATGGGCTTTGAGCAAGGCCCTAGACCACCCCATAATGCTTATATATGGAATCTTTTATGTATATGAGACAGGTATGGGCACCATTTTGACAATTTGTGTACCACACACAGTTTTTGATGTTAAGACCATGGCCTCAAGCAAAAATATGAATGTATTAGGCTCTAACTATTACTTGTTATGCTCATGTACCACATATAGAGACTCAAGCCACCTTATAGGATCCGTAGAGGAAATATTTCCCATACAAATGGATATGGACACCATTGTTGGGATTAGTATATGATGGATTGGTATCAAGTCCCAAACCATAGTTTGATGCTAAAAACTAGGGTCTTGGGACATAGTTATTGCCTCTAGAGATCATGGGCCATATATAAGGCCTTAGAAAATCACAAGGGACATATAGAGGGAATATTTTTCTTATGAGAGGGATATGTATACCATTCTTACAAGACCAATGTGTAGAATTTGTGCCTAAACTATGACCTATGGGTAAAATCATTAGCTAGAACATAAGGCATAATTAAAAATACTTTTAGAGCTCATGGACCATGTGAAGATCCCAACCCACCACATTCCTACTTTGGAAATATTTTTTTTCCGAAGAATGTTATATGGGAACTATTTTAAGATTTGATGCACTTGATGGATAGGTATTTGGCCTATACCATGGTTTAACAATAAGAACCAAGACCTTTAGCCCTAATTATTTCTTATAAGGCTCATGTGCTATGTGTGATGCCTTGAAATACCATACAAGCAAAAAAAATGAATAATTTTCCCATGATGTTATGTGGATATCATTTCAAAATTGGGGTGCATGAAGAGGGGTTTTGGGTTCCTAGATATAACACCCCTAGTCACCTATTGTGGTGTATCACTATCTTTATAATCCGACCTTTGAAATTCTTCCTTAAATTTGGGATCATATATTTCTAATACTATCAAGCATAATGCCCAATGGGCTCGAATATCAAGCCAAAAGCTAATCACTTACTATATAATGCATGCCTAATGCATTTTATCATGCGATGCTCACATACATATAGCCCTAAAAACATGATAGACATATATAGTTCATTAACTATAACATCATGAATAAATACACATAATAACCGTAACAAAAAGCATACATCCTTAAAAGCACTTATCTTAGACTTGAAGCACCAAATAATTTTAGAGCTCAAACATTCCACCTAACCATATACCATGCTACCCATAATCTCTTAGCATTGGGTCACCCTCGAGCTAGGGCTATGACTTCATTAGGGGAAAAGACCACCTAAAGCTAGTTATGGTCCATAGTTGCACCAAAAAGGTGACAAGGTACTTGACTCCAATATCTTCCAACCAATAGTCTCTCATCCTCCATTGGCCCATATAACCCAAGTTAGTTCACTCCCTTCTTCAAACACATAATCCATCACGCTATGCCATTATTCTTCCATGGTTCCTAACTTAGGTCACCCATGGATTTTAAGAGCCCTATGTCTTAAAAGAGTTTCAATTTCCTTCATGAATCTCTAAGTACCTTACTTACCTCACTTCAAGGAATCTTATCCCTATACCCATAAGTTCCACCTAGGTTTCATATTGTAACAAAATTACAAGTTCATGTCCCTCTTCCTCCACCAAGAATTCTAATAACTAGCCATGGTCAAAATGATGGAATGGAATGATCAAAATCCTCGTAACAACACTAAAAGTACCCATTTTATGTGCATGCGCCCTTTTTGACATGTGGCACTTCATGAAGTCACTTTATTGTGTTAGGATAAAAACATGTCACTTTTGACTTTAGGCATATTTTAACAATGACTTAACCCCCTAGAATTAAGCCACTCATCACTTAGTCATCAGCTCATTTTCCCACTTCTGGAGTCCTAGCCCCCACACTCTCTTGTTTGACTTGGTCTTCAGTAGTGGTATAATTTATTAGCATGCATGTGATTACATATTTAAAAGGCTAGGATCTTTGGCATTTTAGAACATAGGCTCACTAGCCCAAAATCACATAGGCACTTCACCCTCAAAATATATAAACATAGGCATATTGGACTAAAATACATATATACATGGGAATGCATGACCCAAAACATTTGCCATCTCACCATCCTAAACACGATATGTACAATACACACATGTGTGATCCTTGACATATTACATTCCCCTCCCCCTTATTTACAAAATGTTCATAGTGCAACACACACACACACACACACACACAATAAAAATTATTCAAAAAGTGAGGGTGCTCCTTCCACATGGTATCTTCATGCTTCCATGTAGCATCCTTAGGATCGAAATGCATCTATTGCACCTTTACGTAGATGATGGCTCGATTTGGGAGCACCTTGAACTTCTTGTCCCAAATGCCCACTAGTTAAATTTAGAAGTATCCCTCAACTCCATCTAAATCATATTCTAGTCAATTACATTATTAGCATCAAGAACATACCTTTTAAGTAATGAAATAAGAAATACATTATGAATGTGGATGTTAGCTATGTAATCCTATATGAAATTGGCCCAATCCTCTCTAGGATCTCAAATAGACCACAAAATATAGATGCTTAACTTTAAATAGCTTCTCAATGTCCATGAACTCTTCTTGGCCTATAGTTTTAGAAGAACATAACACCAACTTTTAACTCCATCTTTGTCCTATTGTTATTTGCATATATTTACTTCCTATATTTGACGACCTTAAAGTTTTGCTTGATTTTTTCTATTTTCGCTTTCATTTCCCTAAGCAAATCTAGCCTAACAATGGATGTATCCATTGAGTTGTTCCAAATCATAGGTGTGTTGCATTTCCTACCATACAAGGGATCAAATGGGCTCATATTCAAAGATCCTTGATACCCATTGTTATATTCAAACTCCACCAAGTGCAAGTACTATTCCTATTTTGATGGTTTGTCCATCACATCCATCCTTAGCATATATTTAATCACTCCATTGATCCTCTATGTTTTTCCATCTGAATCTAGATGATATGTTGTACTAAAGCTCACATTGGTTCCAAAACCCTTGAATAAACCCTTTTAGAAGTTTGATGTAAACTTGGGATCCTTGTTTGAAATAACTACCTTAACATTCCATCTAACCTGACAAATTCCTTCATATATATTTTGGCAATATTTGTTGCCTTATGTGTTGATTTCATTGGATTAAAATGGAAAGCCTTAGTGATTTTATCCAACACTACCATGATCATGCTCTCTTGTAGTCATGGGAAAATTTCTAATAAAATCCATTGAAACAATGTTCAAAATGGGTAATGGATGTAGCAATCATGTTGAATTCCTATGCTTAGCCTTCACCTTTTGATATTCAAAACACCTAGTTATGCAATTAACTACTTCCCTTTTTATACTCGGCTAAAATTATTGACCATTTATAGTTGAAATTATTTTTGGTACCATGGATGTCCAACATAAGGTATCTTTTGCATTTCACTTAGCACCATATTTTTCAGCCCTTAAGAATTTGACACATATTTTTTTCCTTTGTACATGATGATTCCATTCTATTTTAGCTTATACTTGCTTATGTTAGTTGTAAATGGCCTTGCTGTAGCTCTTTTTTAATTTGCATGTATTGTTGATTTGAGTTTTAAGCCCTAAAAGTTTGATTTTAAAATCAGATTTGCATATACTTATGGTTATAGCATGCATTGTATGCACCCTCTTGCTGAGTGCATCAACCACCTTATTTTCCTTTCCTTTTATGTGTTTGATTTCAAAATCATAGTTAGCAAGAAATTCCAACCAATTAATTTGTCTGACATTCAAAGCACATTGTCCAAACAAATGCTTCACACCCCTATGGTCTATTATCAATTCAAATATTTTTCCCATAAGATAATGTCTCCACATTTTTAAGGCATGAGTTACGGTTTCTAGTTCTAAATCATGAGCAATGTGATTCCTCTCATGCTCCTTTAGTTTCCTTGATTCATATCATATCACATGCTTATTTTGCATGAGGACTCCTCAAAGCCTTTCATTGCATGCGTTAATGCACACAAAAAATTCTTCATTTGAATAAACTATCTTCAAAATGGGTGCACTTGTTAATAACATTTTTAAATGTTGAAATGCCTCTTCATATTTATGAGACTACTCAAATTTCACCCTTCTTTGCAAAGAAGTGATAGGATGGGCCATTTTTTAGAATCCTCAATAAATCTCTTGTAGTGGCATCTTAAACCCATGAAGGATCTAACCTTTCTTACATTTTTTGGTTTTACTACTCTCTAGTAATTTTTATTTTATCTAGGTACATTTCCACCCCTTTCACTGAGACGATATCAAGGAAATTTTTGGGGGTTGATATTTGTAGGTGGGCTAATTTTCCATGAATTTTCTAAAAAAAGGTTGGTCAATGTCCATTTCTTCTCAAAATGATTCACCCAAATTCTATAATATAAAAATATTTTACCTTAAATATCACAAAAAATCTATAGAGGCTATATATAAAACTATTATAAATTTGAATATTATAGTTTGTATATTAGGAACTAGTGAGATTCACCCTAAATGATATGACCCAAATAAATAATTTGATTTTGATAAAATGAGCATTTGCTCCACTTGGCATAACTTGACACTTCGTCAACACTTGCAACACCATCCTCAAGTTTTGATCATGCTCTTCTTCATATTTTGAATACACTAGGATGTCATTCAAAACGACAGTGACAAACTGGTCTAAATAGTTTAAAAAAATTGCATTCGTAAGGCACATAAAGACACCTAGTGCATTGGACAACACCAATGGAACCCAATTCTAAATGTTGTCTCATTGATGTCCTGCTCCTTAATTATCACCTAATGGTACCTTGACATTAGGTCAATATTGGAGAACACCTTAACTCCTCTAAGTTGATCAAACAATTCATTTATCCTTGTAAAATGATACTTGTTCTTCATTGTCACTTTGTTCAACTGCTTGAAGTCAATGCACAACCTCAATGTACCATCTTTCTTTTTAATAAAAAGTATTGGGGGATCCAATGGTGACAAACTTGGAAATATGTAACCCTTGTTGAAAAGTTATTCTAACTGCATTTGCAAGTCCTTAAGCTTTGGTGTGCTCATCCTGTATGGTGTCTTGGACACTAGGGTAGCTCCAAGTACCAAATATATGGAAAAGTCAATATCTCTTTTAGGTAGTAAACCTTCAATTTCAAGGAATATATATTTAAATTCTTGAATTATTGAATGGTCTTCAAATATTGATAAGTTTTCCTCTGTTATCTCTTCCATACGAGCTACATAAATTTTGCACCCTTTCTTAAAATTGTTCTTTAATTTCATGGATGATATTTCACTAACTAAAACTAGCCTTGGAGTCCATTGCACTTGTCTTTGCTTCCCTTCTTTATCAAGGTGAGTTCAGGCCTTATTATAGCACTCTAGTCCAACCAATCCATACCATTAGGAAATCAGATGAACCCAAAGGTTTAATGTTTAAATCTACTTTTATATTCAAAACATCCATGTCACTTTGGCATTCCTTCTCTAATTTAGTTATCATTATCTTAGCCCTTATAGCTAGCTAAGCCAACCAAGTCTTTCCATACTTAGTTTTTTCCAAATGAAATATCCCAACAAGTTTAGGTTCAATATAACTATGGTTAGCTCCAAAAACAATTAAAATGGAAAAAGACTAATTATTTATCTTACTTTCAACTTCAATCATGTGAACATGATCATTAGCCTTCCTATTTTCCAACACTACATAAATTCTAGCATGCTTCTATCTATGTTCTCCACTATATCAAATTCTTGAATATGGTGTACAATTCTCACTTGGCCTCCTTTATGAGATTAGCTTCTATACATGTGTTCTCCCTCACAATCCTACCATGTAGTGGGTTGAAATAGTGGCCTTTCTCCCAAGGAATCAACTCTCCTCAGTTCACTTTTGGATAGATGAGTTTGTTTATTTGCTTGAGAATGGATCTTGAAAAATGAAGGTTTACATCCCTTCTTCCTTTGTTCCACCTTGGATCTCTTCTTCTCATCCCAATTCTTTTGGAAAACTAGGTTATTTTTGTTTTGTTGATAAAGATGTTGTTCCTTCCTTATAGATTTATCCAAAGTATTGGGATCATCAAATTTAATTGTGTAACTGCAAAATGATGGTAAACCACTTAAATTTTTTGTATTTCGACCTTTTCATATTTATAAAACCAAGGTACCTTAGTAGTTCAATGAGTTTCCTTTCATACTTCTCCATTGTCATGATCCCTAGCTTGATCTCAAAGAATTCTTGCATTTTCCTTTCATAGTAGTGTTCCAACAAATATTTCTTCTATAAATACCTCTTGAAATGTCTTCATGAGATTTTTGTAACAACCCTTGGTTTCTTTTCCATGTAAATAGAATAAGACCAAGGTCATGGGACATGTAGTCCAAGTTGAATTGTCGGCAAACTTCATAGTGGGCATCACTTGTGGATTAATTAATGGCTATGGGATTGGAAAAGAAAAAGAGACAATAATTGGAATTTATTTATGAAAATAAAGGAAAATAGGAGAAAATAAAGGTGAAGAGACACATATTTTCATGCAAGGGAAATTAGGGGGAAAATGAAGAAAAAGGAGACATCAATGATAAAAAGGCACCTGAGAATGAGTTGACAGATTTTGCACATCTTTTGATCAAGATCAGTAAAGGAGAAGGAATAAGCACTTGGACAAGAAAACATGGAAAGCAAGGGTGTGCAAGAGGAAGTTTGCATAGTGGCAAAGAAGGACAAAAATTAGTTGTGGATTGCAAGTAACAGTGTGCATATGAGATTTAACATGCTGATTTTAGATACATAGTATCTACATGTGGTTTCTTGGTTATGCGTTGTCAATGACATGGGGATTATCCTATATTGATAGTGGTTTCAACCTTGCCTTACCATTTCCTGGATAACCATGGTGTTGTGGGTTTCCAACTTATTTTTTTTATTGGTGCTTAGGTTCCCTATGCCTGTGGGTTGGAACAAAAGCTCTAGAAGAACTGGAACAACTTGGGTTGAGTTACTAGCTCTTGGAACTTGAAGTTTGGGAAAGAAAAACTCTCGAGACCTTGGTGGGTTAAGTTATTACTTCCTAGAGTCGCATGTGGACAAAACGCCATGGAGCCCTAAAAGGTTATGGGTTGAGTTACTAGTTCCCAAAGCCCTAGATTGCTTAGGTAGAGACTGATTTGGTTGATGTTAGTGATTTCTGGATTGTATAGGTGGAATCACTGTGGTTTAGGGTTGAGGTGGTTTTCCCTTTGGAAGCCCTAGTTTGGTTTTTTTTTGGTTTAATCCATATGATCCCATATTCATTCTTGGAATATTGCGCGAAGGTGATTGGTTGAAAGGGAAATTTGGTTAAGCCCAATCTATGATTGGATGGTACTTGGAATTCCTTGACTTGGTTGTCATTTTCATATATTAATATGAGATATTTTCCTATTGTGATATATGAGCATTTATAGTGATTATGTTGGTGATATTATGGCTTATTTTCCATGGTTTCCATTCTAGTTATATGTTGGTTATATGATGTATTCTATCTATGACTATTAACATGTTTTGATAAGTTGTTGAATGGTTAATGCATGGACTAATAAGTGTTATTGTAGCTAGTTAGAGAGGGCTTGGAGCCTTCCTAGTGATTCTCATATGCACATTACCAGTTTATGATTAGATATGCATTCATGACCTATAGCTTATATGTTTGCCATATGTTTGACAAAATTTATATCATGGATTAAACATGTATAGGTCAAATTATTGCTTGGGTTTTGATTGGTTGGCATCGTTATCATTAATGATATGATGCTGGAGAGTTATAGGAAAATTTGGGCAGTGGTCTCGAGGTTAGTCTAAAAAGGTAGGACAGATGCCAAAATTGCTGGCACTAAAGTGGAAGATTTGGCTTGTCATAACTGCATGGAGACAAGATTATGAGTGTATTTGGAGCCTCATAATCGCATTCATGTTGTGTTATGAGTGTGGTTAGGGGTCGAGCTTGTTAAAAATCAATTCCATCTCAGGATCTAGTCATCAAAGGTTGTGGACTGACTTATGGGTGATCTAGTGTTGTTGAGGGATGTCTGTAAGTTGTCAGTATGTCGGCGCCACTTCCATAACTAGAACTTGAGGTCGGCTCATGTCATAGTGACACAAGTCTCATGTTTACCCTAAAGAGTTTGTGAATTTGGGTAAACGTGGGAGGGGTGGTTATAAGGTGGTATTAGGGAGAGGTTGTAGCACTGGAACTTGAGGTAAAATTAGATCATCATACATGTTTGTATGTTTGGCATGCAGGTGTGATGGTTAATGGTTGTTATATGCTTTGTGGTTATATTCATGCTTGTCATTCTATTGTTGTTGTGGTTACATGCATGATAGGTGTTAGTTAATCAATGCAGTCATATGCATGTGCATTGGATAGTCATGCATGGTAGTTAACTTGTTATATGCATTGCAATCATATGCATGATGGTTATGGTCATTGCCGTTAAGTTCTTGATATTATATGTATCATGCTAATCTGGATTGGCCTATGCAGATGGTTATGGGTATGATATTCATGTATGAGTCAATATACTTGTGATATTGTGTCATACTAATATGGATTGAACTATGCAGATGTGATAGCCTCCACTAAGATACATTGAGGTATGAGTTTGATTATGTTCCCTATTTGGTTTATTTAACATGGTATGTTTGTAGGAAATATAATATCAGGGATGAAGAGTAGATTAGCGGACTATGGTTCACATGACTCCCCTTATAGGCCTAATGTGAATTCAGTGGAATAAGAAAGGTCAGTTGAGCAGCAAGGAGAAGAGTACTCTCCTAATTTGGCAGAGACATTGAGGATTATGAAGGCAAAATTGTGAGTTGCAAGGCATAAATAGGTTGATTGAGGCACATGAAATAATTTTTAGATCTCGGGAAAACAAAGCAGAAGTCAATGTAGTGATCCTTTAGAGTCTTTCAAATTTGTAGAAGAAAGGATAGATGGGGATAAATTATGGACATCAACACAATATTAATGAGGCATATGGTATCAGGTCTTGTACATGGCATAGGTTGGACAAAGATGATACAGTCAGAGGTTGTAGATCATTGGATACACCTAACAAGAGGGGTAATGCTTATGGATTTCATTTTATCTCTAGTTCCGAGAGATATCATCACCATTACCGCCAACATCCTTATAGGAGGAGTGAGATGTAGTAATTTCTAGAATATTTCAAGAACAGTAAGATGGCTACCTTCAATCTCAAGGGAAAAGAATACATCTAGTGGGAAGGTGTTAAGCATGTCAGAGGCATCAAAGATGAGGAGTTGATTTGGGATGAGTTTGAGGATGCATAACTATTGTGGTGTTGAACCTGAGATGGATATCATCGCAGGAAGGATTTCCCTTTGTATCAGAGTGCATAGTGGATGTGTGGTAAGCCTTAGATCTCAAGTGCATAGGAGGCGCAAAAAGTTGTGGATGTAGGTTAGATAATTCCTCAAATCTATGCAACAGTTGATAATAGGTAGGCAGATTATCAGGCATCCATCATTGAGGTGGAAGTGTAACTAGGGAGAGAGTTGTGAGCAAGCCTCAATCCATTTTGCAATAGAAGGAGCTTATGCTCCGGGACAGAGCAGTAGAGAAATTAAAGTGCATGGAAGCACTTTGGGGCTGAGTAAGTTACATGGTAGATGATTGATCAGATGCAAGCATAACAACTAGTTTTCAGTTATGGTTGGATTCATCAAGGGCATTGGAGTCCTTTGAGAGATGGTACGTGCATGAGTCTAGTTACAGTGCAATGTGATGGGTACCACAAAGTAAGGTAACTGGTATATTGTTATATTTATTTATGCACTAACAATTATGTGTTTATGGTAACATGATGTAGGGAATTTCATGGGAAGATACTTCCATAGATCTTGAAGAAGGCTCGTGTTGATCTTTCTGTTCGAAGCATTGGGAACCATGGGGATTGATTCATGGTGTATGTTGAAAGTTTTGTGATTAATTTGTGCTTGATTTTCAGTTTTGATTGTGTCTGGTGCGTGGGAATGCCAATTTGTTTGTGGTGTCGTACTGTTGTTGTTTTCCCTTATTTTCTTTATTATTCCCTTTTTATCTTGCCTTTTATGTTTTGAGGGTCTTGGGAATTGGTTGGGAAAAAGGGAAAGTTAATGGAGCTTAGGGAAAGGTGAATGAAACCCAACAGGTAATATAAGATTTGGATGAAGCTCAGTGCATGAATGAAGGGTAGCTGAAGGAAAGAATATGATAGTTGGTTGGGTTGGTTGGGTCCATTGGGACAAATAAAAAATGGCAGGACAATTATGAGAAAGGTAATCAAGGAAAGGTAAGGTGAATGGATCTGAGGCATCAAATACCTTGGCTATGTTGGGAACTATTGTTCTCAATGTTGTTCATGCGTCGCATAGATAAAGGAAGTTAGCTTAACCTTGATTTTATGAGAAATGGTAATTATGTTTTGATCATGATTACGCTGATGTTTATATATATATATATATCTGTGTGTGTGTGTGTGAGTGTATGTATGTATGTCATTGTATGATAGGGCTGTCATGGATTATTCTTGTGGAAGAATGATTGCTCTATGTAGGTGAATGACATGAATATGTTCCTAGTTTATGAGGAATCAAGTGGGAAGAGTAGCCCTGAATGATCTATGAGGTTAGTGTCATGTGGATACAATTTGATATTACGTGCTTATAACTATGCCTATGTTTAAGTTATGGACAAGAAAAGTTGAAGGATACATTAGCATAATGAAAGTAGTGTGATCTGCGACATGTTGGGACAAGCATGGATAGTGGAAAGAGCCATAAACCTAGGACTTGGGTTGTGCATGCATGTAGTAAGACGTGGAAAATACATTAGAGGTAAGGTTTCTTGGTAGAGATGGTGCAGTCTATGGATTTGAAGTATTGCTATTGTGCACATGTTGTACATGTGGTGTTGTATACATGTTGCACATGTTGTGTTGTGTGGTATTGTCATGTGTATTGTGTAGTCGTTGTATCATGAAAAGTGTATTGTTTGTGTTGTACTATGTGTACGTATATATGTTATGTGGTACAATGTGTGTAAGTGTATATGTTATGTTTACACCGTATGTAGGTGTATGTGTTGTGTTGTACACCATGTGTGGATGTATGTGTTGTGATGTACACTGTGTGCATGTGTACATGTTGGTGATTGGTTCACTGGATCCCTGGAGGTTGTGGGTTGAAGCCCTGTAATAGCTTGGGTCCCTTGGAAGTTGTGGATTGAGTTATTAGTCCACGGATCCTGTTAGTTGGGCCAAACGCTCTAGATCCCTGTAACAACTTGGGTGCCCTAGAGGTTGTGGTTGAGTTATGAGTCCCTGGAGCCTGTGGGTTGGGACAAATGCTTTGGAGCCCTGGAAAAATTGGGATGAGACCAACCTTGAGTTTTTGATATTAAGGGTTGAGATGGTATAGTCTTTGGACACCCTTCTTTCTAATACTGAAGAGAAGAGAAGGCATTGAGTGCTTTTCGGGTTTGGCAACTAATCCGATGTATGTATAAAAAGGACAAAGAACAAAGGCAGAAGTAAAGAACCATTTGAAAGATAAGTATTAATATTTTACTTCATTTTTTTATTATTCACATAGTCTATGATTTTGATTTATGATGGTTGAGTTTTGAGCTAACGAGATGTGACATGTTTATACATGATGCTTTGATCAAAGAGCTAGTTTGACTTGTTGTGACAGATAGTAAACAAAATTACAGTTGTAACTTATTAATGAGCTACCAATGAGTTATGATTTGAATTAATTTGAATTACTTTTTATTCTAATGGAAATTTTGTGCTTGGTACACGAAACACTAGTGGGTTGAGTTACTAGTTCCTAGAGCCACGGGTGGAATAAACACTCTAGAGCCCTAGAAGTTTGTGGGTTGAGCTACTAGTTCCTAGATCCCTATACAACTTGGGAAGAGACTGATATGGTTGATGTCCATGATTTCTGAACCATAGAGGTGGAATCACTGCGGTTGAGGGTTAAGGTGATTTGGCCTCTAGAAGCCCTGGTTTGGTTTTGTTTGGTTTAATCCATGTGATCCCACATTCATGCTTGAAATATGGTGCAGTGGTGATTGGCTGAAAGAGAGATTTGGTTTAGCCTAATCTATGGTTGGGTGGTACATGAAAGTCCCTGACTTGGTTGCCATTTTCATATATTAATATGAGATGTTTTCCTATTGTGATCTATGAGCATTTGTAGTGATTATGTTGGTGATATTATGGTTGATTTTCCATGGTTTCCATTCTAGTTATATGTTGGTTATATGATGTATTCTGTCTATGGATATTGACATGTTTTGATAAGTTATTTAATGGTTGATGAATGCACGGACAAACTTGAGGCCACAACCTCAACAAATACAATTATGAAATTTAAGATCAATTACAAGGAAATTATTTCACTTAGTTGATACATGCAACTACCTATGTGACATAAAAATAACTTCTATAGAAACTCCTTCAACTTCCTCTTGAAAATAACTCAAAGAAATCTAAATAATAGAGACAATTCTCCACAAATTTTCTTCAACCCAAGTCTTTGTTCCATGCATAAAAATATGGCTGAGACATGCACTCCAATCTCTCATATAATTCTTTGATAATCTTGAGAAAACGACTACAGTCATTGAATACATATATATCCTCATACAATTCGTTCACAATTCATAACAATGTCACACTCTCTAAAAGGGATCAACCTCAATTCTACAAATCTTTCTCCTATAAATAATTTTGTTAGAGCGATTAAATCAATAATTAAAATCAGAGTGATGGAGAGATAATCATCTATGTTCATACATTTTTTATTTGTTCTGGTTCATAAAACTTTCCTACTTGACTTGATCCACAATGATCTTCATTGAATGGGAGATAATTTCAAACTTAATCATGTGCCTTTGATGAGGTCGAACACGCCTTGACTTGGTAAAAACAATACCATGTGATATTACCATTAAAATTACCAAGGTTTTACTTTATGCAGGTACAAGTCAATAGACATTGGTTAAACACAACAAATTTGGGTTGCAAATGCTAGTTAAACACAATAAATATAGGATGCAAAAGTTACAAATGTTGGTTTTCCATGGAGAACCAAAGTCCTTACTATAACATAGGGAAAATTAAAAATTCATCACCCCAAACTTGCAACAAAACTTCAGGGGATCACTATCCATACGCGGACACTATCACAACTATGAAAGATACAACATTAGACTCCTTACAAGGCATACAAGACATACAAATATTGCTTGTTGACATCAATGCCAACATTCTCCCCCTTTAGCATTGGTGCCAACCTAAACCTAACCCTTCCACTTGAGGTTGACCTATGAAGTTGATCTTCTCACTCTCTCCCCGTTTGACATCAATGGAAAAGGGAAATACATAGCAATTCCAACACTCAATACATAAAAATGACAAAGAACAATGCCAACATACTCCCCATGAAGTGATTCCAAATATACTCCCCCTGAGATACTGAACACTCTCCCCCTGCATAAGTGAAAACTATGGTCCACTGAAAAAGATAAAAGGAAGAAGAAAAAGTAGTACATATTGCAATGAGGCACAAAAGACCAAGAAACCACTACCAACTTGGAAAAAAATTATAGCTAATTGAGACATATTTTGACTAGTTGTTACCTCCATATAAACATCTCAATGCCTTCAAAATGGCACCACTCCCAACCACTACCTAAGATGCTCAAAATTCTCCCTTGGAAAAGGCTTGGTATAAATATCGATAATTTTCTCACTAGTGGCCACATACTCTAATCTCAAAACATGATTAGCCACATGATTTCATATAAAATGATACTTTATTTGAATGTGCTTTATTTTGGAGCGGAAAATAGGATTTTTGGAGATATTAATCGCACTAGTGTTGTCCACCATGACAGGAATAGGATCAACATATTCAACTTTCATATCTTGAAGAGTATGCTTCATCCATAGGATTTGGGTGTAACAAGTGGTTGTTGCTACAAGATCAACTTCAATAGTAGATAATGAAATGGAGTTTTTCTTCTTACTTGCTCGAGAGACCAAGCAACTACCTAGAAAGAATGTTGCTCCTATTGTACTTTTCTTGTCATCATTGCTACCACCCCAATCCACATCAGTGGAAGTAATAAAATTGAAATATTTACCTTTAGGATACCACAAACCATAACCAATGGTGACTTGGAGATATTTGAATATCCTTTTAACTACATTTACATGACTTTCCTTGGGATTAGACTGAAAGCTTACAACCAACCCTATAACTTGCATAATGTTAGGTCTAGAAGTTGTTAAATACAATAATCTATTAATCATTGATCGATAAATGGATTGATTTACCTTAGGAGACTCATAATATTTTCTCAATATGAAACCAGTCACCATGGGTGTGTTAACTTGTTTGCAGTCCTCCATGCCAAATTGATTCAACTTCTCTCTTAAGTACTTCGATAGAGAGATGAACATACCTTTGTTTGTTTGTGTAACTTGCAACCCAAGGAAGAATGTCAACTTGACCAACATGGACATTTAAAACTCTTTTTGAATATATTCAACAAATGTGTGGCCCATTTCCTCCAATCACTTCCAAAAATGATGTCATCTACATACACAACAATAATTAGAAAATGATCATTCTCAAATTTAATGCATATATTGTTGTCTGTTGATCCTCTTTTGAAGTTGTGTTATTGTCGGTGCTTGTCCAACTTTGCATACCAAGCACTTGGAGCTAGTTTCAACCCATAGAGAGCCTTTTTCAACCTACAAACTTGATTTTCATCATCAATCAACTAAAATACTTATGGTTGTTTTATGTATACTTCCTCTTCTAATTTACCATTCAAGAATGTTGACTTGACATCCATTTAATAGACCTTTACATTCTTATAACATGAAAATTTCAAGAACATTCTAATAAAATCTAATCTAACTACCAGTGCAAAGGTTTATTCAAAATCAATACCTTCTACTTGAATATACCATTTGCATACCAATATTTTTTTCTTTCTCACCACATGGCCTTCTTCATTCAACTTGTTCTTGTAGAGCCATTTGGTTCCAATGATGTTCTTGTCCTTTGGCCTTGGTAGTAGCTCCCATGTGTTGTTCTTTTTAATTTGGTCCGTCTCCTTTTTAATTTCCTTGATCCAATTCTTTTCTTCACTAACCTCACTAAAATTATTTGGCTTTACTTGGGAAACCAATGCAAAGTGTGCATAGTTCGAAACGCTCATCAATTTTCTCCTTGTTTGTACTTCTAACTCCTTGTTTTGAATTATTTTCTTTTAGGATGCTTCTTTTGTACGTGACTAGAAGGATACTTGCTTGCTAAGGGTGTGTTATCTTCTTCGTCCTCTTCCTCATCTGACACTTCTTGATCTTCATACTCTATGAAATCATAATCAACTACAACTTGTTCTTTAGGCTCTTCAGATTTGGGAAAAACCTCATCCACTACAATATCAATGCATTCCACTACCTTCTTGGTTCTTTTTTTGTAACACTTATAGCCCTTGATTTTGAATATTAGCCAAGAAAAATGGCTTCATTAGTTTGTGATTCAAATTTTCCAATATTTTCATCATCCCTTTTTATATAGCACTTGCTCCCAAAAAAATTGCCTCCCTCTCCATACCTCATGAGGTGTCTTGTCACTATTTTTCCTAAGTAGAATTATGTTTGCCAAATAAATTGTTGCTTGAGAAACTTCTCCCCAAAAAGTATGTGCAACATTAGCCTCATCTATCATTTCTCGTGCCATATCTTGAATTAACTTGTCCGTTCTCTAAACAACACCATTTTGTTGAGGTGTTTTAGCCATTGATTATTGTCTTTTACTGCCATGCTCTTCATCAAATTATTCAAACTCCTTGTACATATATTCACCTCCTCTCTCAACTCGTCAATATTTTATCTTCAAGTCCTTCTCATTCTCAACTAGAGCCTTAAAATATTTAAATTTGTTGAAGGTTTGTGATTTCTCTTTCATTAGCATGATCAAGTAGCTCTTATGAAATCATCAACGAATAGGACAAAGTACCTTTCTGCTTTTGGACTTGGTTTTCTTGTAGGCCCGCAAATATTGGTGCGCACTAGCTCCAATGGTCTGATATTCAAATACTCTTTAGTCTTGAAATGAACCCTTATTTTCTTTTCACGAATTGTGTTATCACCCAAAAAATAATTACCTAGACGTTTTATACTATGTGGATCGAAATACACCATGTACGATTAATTTTACCATGGTAAAACCATTTTCACCATGGGAAATAATTTAGTAAACCATTTTTCCTAAATTATTTCTCATTAAAAATCAAAAATCCCATGAGAATAATGTTAGATCTTAGACTTTTGTGATCCATATTGCAAATGAGAATGTCTTTCCGATTAATCACATTCTTATTCCTATGAAAATAATTAAATAAATCATTATTTATTTAATTTTCTCTAGATATAATTATTAAATCATTTTGATAATTATTTCTTAATTAATTTTGACTTAATCGCCTTGGAATATTTAAATAAATCACTATTTATTTAGTATTCCATATTTTCCATATGAAATAATTATTAAACCATTATTTAATAATTATTTCTTTCTTAATTCTCACAAGGTAATTAATAAATCGTTTTTATTTGTTAATTACTTCAACCACTTTCTAAATAAACATATTTGACCATTTTGAATATCTTTTCCCTCTCCACAAAATATAATAAAGTATTCCCAATGACTAGATTTTGATTTGTCCAACTCTTCACAAAGCTCCCTTTGGAGGAAGTTCTTTAGGTTGTAAAAGAGGTCACGGATCCCCAAACTGTGAAGCTTGCTGAAATATGTCTCCATTCCACTTTATTCTCCTTCCAAGGTGAATTATTTGAACAGACATCTAGAGTAGCTATGGGGTCTATTGTCCCCTATAATAACCAACCTCTTTATAGAGAAATTTGAAAAGAAAGACCTTGACACTTTCCCGTTGAAGCCCAAATTCTGGTTTAGGTTTCTTGATGACACCCCTGTCAATTGGCCTCATGGAGACAAGGAGTTATGTAAATTTCTAGACCACCTTAACAGAATATCTAAAGATATCAAGTTCAAAATGGAGGTTGAGGAAAACAACAATATCCTGTTTTTAGACATTCTCCTCGTAAGAAATGAAGATGGATCCCTAGGACATAAGGTGTTTAGAAAGAAAGCACACACAGATAGCTAGCTACATGTGGACTCACACCATCACCCAACGCAAAATATGGGGTTCTCAGGACTCTTTTCACAAGAGAGTTTAGAATATCATAATCCTCTCACCCTGAAGAGGAAATTGAATTTTCAAGAAAGGTCTTTGTAGGCATTGGATATAAAAATACAGACATCATCAAGAGCATTAGAAGAGTTAGATCCGGAAATAAGGATAGACAACCTGAAACAAACTCCCAAGTTACTAGGAGAAGGGCTTATCTACCATACATTCAGGGGGTCACAGACAAGCTGGCTAAGGTTCCAAAAACGAAAGATATTGAAACCTCTTTCAATCCCATGATGACCATTAGACAAAAGAAGAGATTAGTTAGAGACATTGCTGAACAATTCCAACATAAGAGTGTTTATAAAGTCATGTGTTCTTGTGGAAATTGTTATATTAGAGAAACATGAAGGACCTTCAAGGTTAGACTTATGGAGAATGACACTAAAATAAAAAATGACGAAAGAAGATATTCAGCACTAGTTGAACATTCAACTAAGAATTGTCACCATATCTACTTTGACCACACTAAAATTATCGCCCATGAAAACCATAAGTATAAAAGCAAAATTCGTGAAGCCCTTGAAATCATTAAGCATCCTCACAATCTCAATAGGGATGGGGTTTGGAAGTAAGCAAAAACTAGATTTCCTTACTCTCCCACACAACCAAAACATAATCCTTTTCCTCCCTCCCTCTATGGTGCCTTTTTTCTCCATTAACCCCTTCCTTTATCCTCACATTATGATCCATCTTCATTTGTTGATCCTTCCGCTGCCATCATACCTTCATTCCTCCTTTCTATAAAGATATGTTCGAACCTAATATTACCTATAAACTCCTTCCATATAGCTCCCTCTCGTATAATTTCCTTTTTCATGTGCCCCCTCCCCTTTTTTCCCTTTATTTGAAATTATTCCTAAATGGATAATTACTATAGCTATTATTTTATGAATTATAATTAATATTAAACTCTAAAATTAATAATTATTAACTTTATTATTAGTATTATAAAGTATTTTATTACTAGTAAGAAAATTATTACTAATAACATTGTTAATGAACACTAATAATAAAATATTATTATTATTAACTTTATCTTTTAATATTAATTCTTAATAAATAAGACTATAATAATGGTGATTATTATTACATTAATCTTTATAAACAATATTTAAAAATTTATAAAAAATAACAATTAAGAATTAATAAAAAATAAAAATTAATTAAATTAAAAAATTAAAAATAGATATTGCATTCATGTTATTTTATGTAGTTTTATCCTTCCTATGGTTTTCTTCATTATGTGGATTTGTTGGTCGACTCTCCTCCTCTTTTCTTGCATCATTCCCTTATTTATTCCCTCTCACCTTTCTCTTCTTTGAACATTGGTCCTGATGAGTCTTGTTAAAGATTTGAAACATAGACTGTGGAAAATCCGAATAAAAAATCTCAAAATATTTTATTATTTTCTAATTCCTAATTTAGCTCAATATTTTGTTATAAATTTAGGGTTTTTCTATTCATTCTTCAGCTTGATCATTCTCATTAATTTTTTTTTCTCGGAAACAACTAAAATCTATTAACTGAAATTCAAAATATTTTTACATGGAATTGAGGCTACAGGGGACAGAGACCGAGAGCCATCAACGTTGCAGCACTGCCCCATAACTGTAAGAAACTAGGGAAAACATTAACATACAACCAAAAAAATTGGCATTACAATCAGACATAGGATGATAGAAAGAGAGAGAAACAGATAAGCAAAGCTGACAGCAGATATCCTGGAAGAGGTCGGACGCTTCGTCAGAGGGAAGCCAAAACCTGAGATTGAAACTGCCGAGCCGGACCGAGAGCAAAAAGTCTGGAGATAGCCATCTGAGCACTAACCAAGGAACAAAAAGAGGCACACCGTCACACATATCAATCATCTTCCGCTTCCTCCCCATGAGTCTTCTCAACATCCAGACACTCACCGCCCATACTGATATGCCCCTTGCCATCCGTCGCCTTATCGAGATTGGTGGTTCCTGTGTCTCTTTCTGCCTCATTTGGGCCATTGTCATCCAGAGGGGGGATACTTAGGGGCTGAATATCCTTCTGGCCAGGCTCAACCTCCTGCTTAATTTCCTGTATTTCCTCGTCCATGGAGTGCTCACTGCTGTGAGATGGGTTGGGCACAATGCAGGACAGAGGTGTGTGTTGGGCTAATTTATTGACTAAATTAACACAAGTATTTAATTATCAATCCGGGTTTGTAAAACTTGGAGGCAAATCCACTGTATATGGACATTAGATATAATCAAGTTTAGAAGATAAAATTTGAAGATTTAAAGAAGTACATATTACGAATATAGCCTACATTAATAATTTCAATTCACCTTGCAATGAAGGAAAGCTGAAATGGCTCTTAACTTAAGAGGTCCAATTCTCCTCAATTATTGCTTGATGAATAGAAATTAGAAACTACGAGCTCTCAATAGCTTAAGATGGACAAATCATCAATGAAGGGAGGCTCTTAACTTAAGAGACCTTTGGTATTTCCCATCATGATTCATTCACCATAATGCTATCAATTGAAGATTGAAAATTCATAAGAAAAACTGCTTGCATGTAATCAAGGAAAACCTAGTTTCAATCCACCAATTTAACAAAAGGAGTGTTGAACACCTTATTATTCCATCTTACTAAAGTGGTGAAGAAACTAAGATTCAATAAAATAAATCATCACACATCAACCATAAACCAATATGGAGAAAAGCACATAAACAAGTTCTAAAATAACCAACTTATGGAAAATTAAACTAGTCT
>APFE031381811.1:319492-335335 GCA_000404065.3 Pinus taeda | reverse complement strand
CAAGCTGTCCATCCATGCATCAAACTCGAGCCCAAGTGTCCTGCAAACATGTCATCCACATAGCTATTACGGGAATTTCTGATTCAGTCCAAAATTGCACTTGAAACTCATTTTTCATAAAAACTTCTAGAAATTGCAAAATTAAAATTAAACACCTGAATATGCATAAAATACATCAAAATGAGATGGATGTGATGGAAAATGAATGGAAAATATAAGGATTAAGTAGGTTTCCCTAAGCAAAAATAGACCAAAACTGAGGGCCAACAGTGTGACTTGGTTTTCTTCCTCCGACATAAGAATGGTAATGTGAGTGGAAATCAAAGGCCGGTTCAAATTACTCTAAAACTTAAATTGTGTCATTTGGAAGGCGCTGTTAGGAACAGGCTTGCGATTAGGACTTGGGGTGGGAAGATCCTCAGGAGAGGAGGAGAGGTTAATGGGCGATTGGGCTGGGTCTGCCAAATGGCTGACAGAAGGACGCTTGCCACTGCCTTGGCGGTCCCCCAGAGCGGTTCCTCTTGCCATGGTGCTTAATTTTATCAAAAAAGGGAACAGACACAGTAAAATCAAAGAAACTAGGACTAGAAATAGGGGATTGACCCAATTGAACCAGAGGCCAACAAGCACAGACTGTTAAGACACGAGACAGAGAGATTGCACAGTCAATATAAAAATCAAAGGTCTCAGACAGCTTACCCCGAGTCACTGAGCTAATCCCCCTGTGGAGAGCACAGGTGCACTCGAAATGCTACTAGAACAAACCCGAGCGAGCCTAAAACTTGCCTTTGAAGGCAGGCTCTTGCTTATCATCACACCATAACTGTAACCAGAACCTAGAACCAGAGATTTGAACGCCGGAGGTGGAATGAGCACAGGAAATCGCCATGTTTATAACCATTAATAGGCAGCGTTGGAGCGCGTCCTTCATTAATGCAGCCGGCCTGCACTGTCCTGCCTTTATTAAAACATTCCTTCTGCGAGAGATAGGGATCTGGGACGCCACGCTGCTCTGCAGGTGGCAGTACCTAGGTTCATTAATCTGCATGGTGGACAATCAATGTCCGAGCGTCACCCGCATCCGAGATGATCATTCTCATTATTACCACCATAGTATTATCACATTTGATTTCCCACTTGAGTTTAAGTTATTTCCTCTTTTTTTAAAGAGAAACATAACGATGGAGCACAAGGACATCAAAAGGACTCATTCCAAGAAGGGGGATCTACATGCCCATGTTGTAAATCTTCCTCACCAGGTGTTTCAACAAAATTATTATTCAATTGAAGTCCTCCATTGAGTTATTTCACTTTAATTTACTATTCTTATATGTTTTGGACTTGCATCACATATTTTCTTGCAGGGTTTTCTCATGTTTTAATGCAGATCTGAAGCATAGAAGTAGAAGTTTTCTGTTATTGGGGTCACTAGTCACCAATGACTTAAGTGAAACATTTTAAGTACACCTACTAGGAATTTTCATACTAACAAATGGAGACTCCAATGGGTCTTTAGCTACTTTGTCGTCAACAAATGGCGACTCCACTAGGTCTTTACCTACTTAGTTGTCAACAAATGGCAACTCCACTAGTGTAATAATGCAGAACCTTGGTGACTGTTGTTTCTAATATATTCAATGTTTTTCCAACTATTTTTAGCTCTCTTAATTATTTTTAGATCTCCTTTATTTTTTGGAAAAAAATTTATTTACGTTGGGGTTCTACATCTTTCCGTAGGTGACAAGTACCAGCCGAGCAGGAGACAAATTTTTTTGGGTAAGATCTATCGAGCAAGAGAAGTGAGAGAAGAGCACATTTTTTTCCCCAATAACTACACCCAGAACACACTTTTCTGCCTAAATACTGCGCCAACACACTTTTTAGGTCGATTTCCACACTTTGTGATTTTTCAAAAAAAAATCATTTTTTCCAGTTTGTCAAGACTGTTACGTGTGTGTCGGGAATGGTTCCTGTTATTTCCTAGGTCGCCTATAGGTCTATATCCACTTGGTAGTTTCTCATTGGGGAAGGAAAAATCCCCCTAGGGTTCAAAGTTCACCTCCACCATTTAGGAAGAGAAATGTTGAGGTGAGGAGTCTAGTGTGTAACATTTTAAGCCACTATTTTTTAGGGTTTTTTCCACTATTTTGCAACCCTTTTGGATAAGTTTCTTCAACATTTTACTCCCTTTATATTTTTGTATTGCATCCCCCCTTAGGATCCCCTTGTGTATGCTAGTTTTTGGAGCTTCTTGTTTGTACTTTTCCATCATTCTCACCTTTGATTTTTGCTAGTTTTCTGCAACATTTTTAGCAGACTATTGCCTCTAGATCCCACTCCCTTAGACATTAGATATTTTGGATTTTGTGTTTGTATTTGAGTTTCTTATTTTCTCTCTTTTTTCTTGCTGCTTGATTTCCTTCTTAGGTAGGGGGCTGTGTTCTTCAATTTATTGTTCATTTTTTTTATTATTTACAATTTATTCACATTTATTTTCAACAGAATTGGCATCATCAAAATATGCTCAATTAACTCATCCACTTGAAGCATTTGTCACACACACACACACCCTAATTGAATAGGAGCTTGGTTAAAACTGCCAAGCCAAGAATTGAAACACTACACCTTAATAATTCAACTCTCGTAGATTAAGCATACTTGGGCAAGAGGGCCAAAACAATATTTGTAGTTAGGTGTAGGATCAATGGGATAGGATTCCAATAGCACCCATTGATAATTTACATTGAGACAGTTAAATTTGACATATTAGGGAGATTAAAATCCTTCGCCATCCCACGGTCCAAAGCCAGAGTGCGTCAGAAACTTGATTCATAGGGGGTTAGGCTAGATCACGGTGTAAGCGGTTCTCCTTAGGGATACCCAACCCATGGTAGGGAATTTCGTGTCGTGGTTGATGAACAAGAATCTCAAGACTCAACCACTCCCATGGAATGAAGGTAACCTTAGTGGAAAATCTTAGGAAAACACCCTATAGGACTAGCTGTGGGAAACTAGTTGGTCCTCTACCCCACCTTTCTCTAGACAACTCTTCTTGCAGGATCAGATTTCGTCAAGTAGGATGTAACATCCTCCTCCCACATTTACCCAAGTTAACCAATCCGTTGGGGTAGAAATGTGACGAGAGGATAATATGATATGATTCAACTCCCTGTGTACAACTATGGAAGTGGAATTAACAAAACACAACCAATCTGACCTTCTACACATGCTACAGAAGCTCCAAGAGCCAACCAACCTTTCCAGGTGACCAACCCTTGAGGAAACTTAACATTTTACTAACATAGAGCCTAAATCGCTCCCATGAGATGGGAATGCAAGTGAATGGGACCCTGAAGTCACTCTAAAAGAAAGGGCATGCAAGTGAATGGGGTATTTTTTCAGCTAGTTTAGAGCCAATGACCCTAGATTATGTGCCACTTTTTAAGGGCCAGGACTCAGGTCACTAGCTAGAACTCCTTGAAACCTTTAGGAATGAAAATTAACATTGAAACAATGATACTAAAGCAAATACTTGAACAAGGAATTGACTGGACCCCTATTATCCATGACAAGAATTTTGTTAAGCATGTCAAAAATATGCATTCTACAGGTCATAACAACAAATTTCAGTATAGGGTTCTCATACTTATCTGAGAATCGCTAAGAAGAATTGATGCCTTATCACATTAACTACATTATCATCTATTAAGTCATATATTCATTGTTCATTTGTTTACACATCAAAACATGATGAGAGTCATATATCATCACTGTGATAAAACATGCTCATAACCAACATATAACCAAGAGAAATCACAAGGATACAAAAACTATGAAACCACATATAAACAAGTATATTTACCCATCAAATACAAGATGAAAGAAGCTCTTATTAACATATTTAAAATGCAACTAGGTTTTAGACTTCCACAAACCATCTGACCATAGACTAGACTAAACCAAATTTCTCTTTCAACTAGTCACCCCTGTGCCATATTACAAGCATGAATGTGGGATCTCATGGAACACATCCGACAAAAGAAAACAAGGTCTTCTAGAGGCCAAACCACCTCAACCCTCAACCGGTGATTCCACCTCATAGTCGGACATCACTAACCATCACCAAGTTGGTTTCTACCCAAGTTGTCCAGGGCTCTAGAGCGTTTGTCGCAACCAAGGCTTCTAATACTAGTAACTCAACCCACATCCATAAGCACATGAGAACCAACCAGAAAACAAAAGGAAATAAACCCATAACACCATCGATATATAGGAAATGGAAAAGCTAAGAAAAACCACCATCAATCCAAGGATTTCTCCATGCCAATGACAAATCATAACCAAAAAACCACAAGCATATGTCATTCATGCAAAAAATAGCAAGGAAATCATACATGCAACTTAGTACTTGCAAGAACAACCCGTTGTAGTTGTTGATCCTGATGTCCTCTTGTGATTTCCTTCTCTTCCTTTGCCTTCTTACTCCAAAATTCCAAGTATGCCACACTCCTCCAAGAGTGCTCCAAGAAAATCTAAGTGTACAAGATTATAATAAAGACAGAGTAGAATAAAGAGCTCCAAGCTAAAATTGACAAAAGTCTGCAAACTAATCCTCATAAGACTTTTTATTAATGAGGCCTCTATTTTCTTCAATTTTCCATTATTTTCATTCATTTTCCTCCTCACATGTAGCCTATGACCTTTCATCTTCCTTTTCTCTTAATTTCCATTATTTTCATAAATAAAATGCCAATTAATGCCACTTTTCCTTTCCAAAGCCTTTGTCATTGCCTTTTCCAATTTCCATAACCATTAATTAATCACAAGTGGTCCCGATCACTATGATTTTGCCCAACATTCAACTTGGAATATGTGTCCCATTACCATGGTTATTATTTTTCCTTTATTAACTTTATTACATGGATTTTTGACCAGGGTTGTTACATAAGAAGTCCCTTTGAAGGCCATATGAAATAGTAGATCTAGAGCTTGTTTGAGGATTTAGATCACCTTTAGGCTATAGGTAGTTTTTTATTTGATAGGACATGTTTTCTTGAATTAGTGTCGCATATAATTATTTTTAGTTTACACTTGGCACCATTGCACTAGGTGTTTACTGGTTGTTTGTTACTCTTTTCTCCTATCACCACCCTTTAGTCTATTGAATCATATTTGTCTTGACACCATTGTGCCCCCTGGGAGTCTGTCGCGAACTCTTCATGGCCTTCACCCCCAGTTTCCTTTAGGACATCATACTCCCTCTCGTCAAGTTCGAACCCATCCTCCTAGTCCTACATTGAGTCCCCATACTGACTCTAGTTCTCTTGATTCTTCCATTTCTTCCTTTGATTTTGAATCTTCCCAACCCTGCACAACCACCATGTAAAGCACCAATGTGGGTAGTGGAAACTCAGGGGGTAACCAAGGTGGCATCCCCACAAGCGAAAACTCCATAGGTATGACCACTAACCCTCCCTTGCTTCCTTATATGGTTGGTTTGAGCCTCCCAAATTTCAGCCAACTCATCAAAAATCCTCTTCTCCATAACCCAACTTGGCTTCATACTCCTACTAAGCTTCCTTTTGACATCCCCATGTTTGAAAGTAATCCTGGAGAAGACCCCATAAATCATGTTCGCATTTTTCATATGTGATGTTCATCAAATTCCATTACCAAGACTCCATTCATCTTCACCTTTTCCAACACACCCTAACTGGAGTTGCTGCCAAATGGTATATGGACCAACCACATGCCTCCCATTCCACCTTAGTGATTCTTTCGAAAGATTTTATTTCCTATTTTTATCTACCTCTCTGATATGACACAAGTACCAAACTTTTGACCTCTTTTCATCAAACTTCTACCATATGTTTTTTTGACCGTTTTCAAGAATGGCATAGAAGGAGGAGCATGTGTAGAGCCCCTAAGTTTGAAGACTATTTATATATGGATTGGTTTCTAGTAATTCTTTTGGACCCGATAGCTAAATATGTTTCCTCTCACTTTCCTCAAATTGAGGAAGAATCTCTCCAAATAGCCTTAAAATATGACTTGATATATGCCCAATCAGGTTATTTTTATATTGTCCTCCCCGATCTACCTCGGCCTAGTGTTGCTAATCCATTAGAGCATCTCATGTCATGGATGCTATTGTTGGATTTATTTCCCACCCTCAACAATCACCATATCCTCAACCTCTTATGAGTTATTTCCAACCCCCGAGGGAACCAGTTCTTCTTACACCTATCCCCCTTCCACAAACACATCGCCATTTGAGGCATGTTTTGGGTACTTGCCAAGATCACCATTGGAATTCATCTTTGAGAAATATGTCGCCATCAATGGTCATAGCGACATCGATAAGTAAAGGAAGTTCATTGAGCAAATTCAGTTGATACATCACATAGTGAAAGAACAACTTGAAAATATTCAAAGAAGCTACAAGGCAAGGCATGACAAACACAGTGTTATCATAAATTTCAAGTTGGAGATGAATTTTGGTTATATATTAGAAAAGAGAGACTTCAAGGGGAAGGTAAAAAGCTGAAGCTAATCCATTATGGTCCTTTTAAAATTCTAGAAAAGAATCTTGGTAACAATGCATTTAAGCTAGATTTGCCTCCTTATATGAAAATATACTCTATTGTTAATATTGAGAATTTGAGATTGTTTGAGCCTCCTTTGATTGATGATAAAGGAGAGCATGTTCAATTGCCATCAATAGATGATTTCTCACTAGAATATCTTGATTAACTTCATCAAGATCTCATACTTGACAGAAGAACCAAAACTTCAAAGAGAGGGAATGTTGAATACCTTCGAGTGGGACTCAAGGGGCAAAATCCTTCTAAGGAAGAATGGATGTATATCGAGAAGGTGAGGGAGTTGTACCCTCACCTGGTAAACAATGTATAATATATTTTGGGGTCCAAAATGGATTCTAGTGGGGACAAATGATCAGGTGATCAGTATTTAGCTCAAAAATCAAATTACTTAGAATCACTGAAAACTTGAAAAACCATGTCCGCCTCAGCAATACGATCCCGAAGCAATTCGTTTCACTCAAAACGTAGCTCGTATGAGGAAGATATTGCGTTCTGTCTTCTTTGCCAAACATAAGAATTTTGCAAAAAAAAATACAGCCACTAGAAAGTCAAAAGTTTGTACTGCTGATGTGGTAGGTGACTAGGCAGGTCAATGGTTTGGTCAATGACTAATGGAATCTCACCAAGTGGCGTGTTGTGGTTGGTCGACAATGTGGTGATTTGGCTCGATATTATTGGTTGAAGGAAGGACTAATGATGAGGAGACATGTGGCAAGCCCGGAGACTGCCACGTGTCCCTCCCCAAAGGACCAACACAATTAGTGTGCAGTGGTAAAATTCTATGGTAGGTTGGTGGAGTCCAACCTGCGATCTCGCCTGCACAGTGCCCACAACTTACCACTATACCATCGCTTTATTTCTTAACATACTATGGTCTTGAAATGTATTTGTTTTCATAATTGTTGGCAGTTGGGGGGAGGAGGGAGATAGCACGTGGGCTAGCCCCCTCCCATGTGACCAAACACTCAGAACTGACGGCCAACGCTACTGCATAACCGTTGACATTTAACGCCACCATGTGGCCACTACCATAAACCGTTGGCTATCACTAACCTTAATTGTGCACGATTAGCACTAAGTGGAGTTAACAAATAATTAAACCACGCTTATCATTTAATTAATGTGGAGTTAAGTTGGCGGAGTATTTTTCGGAGCCCCTAAATTTGGCGCTAACTCCATATTTAGTGGAGTTAACTGGAGTTCCTTCAGTTTAGTGGAGAATTCCTAGGAGAAACTATTTTGGCTATAACTTTTGCAATTTTCGACCAAATTGGGACCAGGAAAAGGCATTCCTAGATTATTTGGATGTTCTGAGCACATTGAAGAAGGTATCAAGAGCAATAGAGCATTGTAAGAAGCACGTTTTTTTTTTTCCATTTTTAGCTAATACAGAGGCCTAATTCATGGAAGATGGACCAAGGAGATGTACCCTAGGAGGGGTAAATTCCTTCATCAAACCACTGTGGTAAGTGTTCATTTTCATGGTTTGTTGTACATTTGTTTGTTGTTGTTCAACGATTTACTTTCATGCTATTTTTCTCATGAATTTGACGTAAAACTTGACAAAATTTACTTGTTCATTAACAAACACCATAAATGAAACCTATGCACATGAAACAAATTATAAGAAATCGTTTTCAATTCTGAAGTTGAAATTAGTATAGAAAAACTAACATTCAACAACATATCAATATGCTTAGTAGAGTACTACCAATCCCATAAACCAAGAGAAGGAACAAGAGAAAGGGTAGCCAAAATCAACAACCTCAAGTTAACTAGGGAAACCAAGGCCGAAAACCTAATTCCCCAAGGGTGACTAACCTAATCCCGCAACCCAACTATAGGGCAAACAACCCAAGAAAAACAAGGCTCTTAGTACCAATAAACCCTGTTCATGTTGTGGAGTTTTTGGCCATTATACTCATGAATTTACCCTTTTACCTCAAATGTTGCATGCATGGGAAGCTCAAGAAACTGCTTATAAAGGATCTCATCCCTTGGCGCCATCTCCTCCCCCTCCTGCTTCATCCAAACCGGTTGTGCTTACAAATCCTTTTCCTCGTCAAGGATATACGTATGCCCAAACCACATAGAGTAATGAAACCCCCCAACCTTCACAATCTGGCCAAAACAATTACTAGAGTCTCATGATGAATTTTGAAGAGGTCAATAACAAATAAGTCTACCTCTAGACTTAGTCGCGCCAATAGGACAATCCTCATGCGAAGTCAACTGCTGATTCCCTGCCCAAATTTTCCACTGAGCCTCTGTCGTAAAAAATGGTACCTTACATATCCCTCCACCTAAAGTCGAGGTTCCCCCCAATATCCCCAAAAGTCCATTACATTGAAATGTTTCTTCTTATAAATCCACCCATACCTATAACATAGTAGAGGATTTGGCATAGTCTCCTTCTACCATGTCAATGTTGGAAGTCCTCCAGATTTTCCCATCCTAATGGAAAAATCTAATATTCACTTTGGGAATTTTGGATCCCTTTGATGATAATTTGATTATCTTTGATGTTGATAAAGTGGAACATCCTCCCCTTCCTTCATCTATTTCCATTCAAATACTGATCTTCATAAAGAATGCCACTATACAACATTGTATCATAGACGAAGGTGCCTCCACCTGTTCGATGGCTGCAAGTGTTTGGAAGCAACTTGGTTCCCTTGAATTGTGACCATCCACTATCACTCTTCGTGCTTAGGACGGTACCCCTTGTTTTATAGTGCAACTACCCCACAACCATTGCTAGCAAGGCGGTCTTGATCGATATTGAATTCATTGATGCCCCTTTAGATTATAACATCTTATTGGGTCGTAGTTACACCTATGCCCTGTTTTCTGTCACATTTGTTGTCTTTTGCAAGATGTGCTTTCCTCACAATGGAAAGATCATCATTTTTGATCAAATGACTTACTATGACCCTCAGTCTCAGACCTATCCTCAGAACACTATTTCATCAATGACTAGAAATAAGATTATCCCTTCCTTCATTGATGTTTCTCATGGATTCTACAAATATTCCATGTTTCTTGGCGCCTATTATGGCCTACTCCCTACTCCTTCTAAGCCTAGCTCTTCTAGTGTTTGCATTCTTTGATCATCATGGGCCACAGGCAAGCGATCTGGTATGCCTTCTTAGCATTCAATTCCTTCGAAACCTCCTTAGCAAGTCCCAACTCGTCCTTCAGGTACAATTCCTCTAGGCTAGTTTCCTTCTTCTTGTATCTCTTCCAGTCCCTTTTCATCTAGAACCATTCCCCTAGGTCTCTCCCATGCTGAAGTCGTTCCTCTAAGTGATTACCCCTCTAGACAATTACCTTTCTTGCTCCCATCTCCGGGAATTTTTTCTACACCTGTAATGGTTATGTTGAGTCTTCCCAACATCACCTTGGGGATCCTAGTCTAGTACATTGATCCTCCCACAAACACTCCTCTTGACCAAATAAAACTTTATACAGCTTTGAATATGGTTCAACCCATTGTAATTACCCTTTCCTTTGCTTAAGTTCCATAACAACCTCAACAGGAAGCCACTCTTGCTCTAAAAGCATTTAGTGATGGGGGTAAAGCCTAGAAAAAGGGAACCAAAGACAAGGCACCCCAAGCAATGCCCAATCCTCCTAAGCCTCTAAATCCTTCTCCCCCATGTGCTTTGTGTGATGTTATTGGGAATGCCACTAATAATTGTCCCGAACTCCCTCATATTAAGAATGTGGTCTTTGATACCTTTCCTGACTCTAACATTCCTAAGGTCCATGTTACCTTACTTGAGTCAGCCAAGAAGAAATAAACCTTAAGCATGAATCACCTTTATGCTTTGTGTGATAACTGTGGAAATTACTCTCATCACTGTCCCCATTTCTAAGATTTTTGTGATACACTTCAAGTGCTTCATGAGTTAGATGCCACTCATAGTGACTATACTTGCCCTCTACATGTGGGTCCTAGCCCCAATCCATCACCAGGACATGAGGTATCTCAACCACAGATCATGATCCCTCCTCTTGATATCAATATGATGGATAGTTCAACCCCTATTCTCTACCTATCATCATCCATGGGATCGATCTATTCAGACTCTTTAGGATTTTCAGAGTTTCTTATTTAGAACCATCTTTTGAAGACACTTTGGTCTCAACATCGATGGACCTTGGATCCACTTATCTTCAGTCTACCATCGAATACATTACACATTTGAACCATGTCTCCCATGATGATGATTGGTTCCATTACATTTCTACTCAATGTTTAGGTAAGGAGGCATCCATTTTCGAGAATCCAAGAGAAGAAATTCTCCCCAACCCTCCCAGTGCATTTGGTAGTTTTGAATCGAGTTCCACTACTCTTCCCCATTTTTAAGAAATTCTAGAGTCCCATATCACTCCAAATCACCTTGAGTATGATGCATCTAATAATTCCCGCATCTTACACTAACAACCTAGTCCCTTCGACATTTTTGTTGACCAACCCCAGTGTTGTCTAAGTGAGCATCTGTTCATTATATCCAAAGCCATTCTTTGGTATGGTGACACCATTTATGAAAACCCAGAAATTCAATCCCTTTGAATTGTATATGCAGTTCCAAATGAGATTGGTAATTCACCATTTCCTTTCCCTACTACGTCCCCCATTCATTCTTCCCATAAGAAGACAGCCATAAAAAACAAATGGGGAACCATATCATTACAAAAATATGCATAACCATACTATGTATCATAATATTCATCATATAGTGTTTAGAGTCCACTACTCTAAATACATCTGACATGACCATAGCATGCTATCACCATACATACAAAACTGGGGGGGAACCTATGCCCCTTCATCTACTCATCATCCTCTGGAGGATATTGTGCCAATAAGGTTGAATGATTTAATCCCTTATTCGAGCACTTGGAACACAATGGCGCTCCACAAACTCATCTAGCTAGGGGCATCATTCCCACATTTGCATAGCCAATAAGTCCCCTCCATCATCATATGTTGGGGGGAAATATCTCATTGGGGGCATGATGGCTCCTGGCCACCTTCTCTCTTGATTAACATAAGTCATAGCCTAGACCCTATTGATCTAGTTATGTTAAATTATCCTTTCATTCCTTAGATACTTTGTCTTACCAATCTCCATGGCAAGCCATATACACCACATATCGTATATGCTTGATACCATATATTCAAATATTCTACTTTATGTCATACCATACTTACCACCCAGTCCACATGTTTGACTTGGTGGGTGGGGATAATCCTCAACCTTCTCTAGTAGTTGATTCATGTACTCCTTTCTTACCTTGATTCTTCACCAGGAAACATTATTCCAAGAAGTGTTCAGGTCATTTTTAAACAAGTAAGTTCATCTACCTAAAAGTCGTAGATCCAAAATCCATCTGTCCATTAGTCCACTATGAGCTTGCCAATATTTAGGGCATTCTCCTCCTCTCCATATTCTCCAACAAATCAATGTGCAAATGAATTGGATTTGGGGGCAAAAAGCCCTTTTATAGGAAAAACCCTAGTTTTTCCATTGCCCATTACGACCAAACCATAGCTCGGTTTGACAAAATGTAAGCACCATTGGAAATTTATCACTGAGTTCTATAATGGGTCTCTTTTCTTTTGGTAATTTGACACTTCACTAGGAAGCCATTTTTTCCATGAGGTCTCACTTTGTCGCCTATTAAAATCAAATTTCTTCATATGAATCACTTGTATTTTGGTACCACTTTACCTTTTCACTAGTCAACTCACGTGTTGATTTTCTTTATGAGTAACCATTATTTACTCATGTTTTTATGTCCCCCCTGGGCCTCGCCCATGTGGTAGCATCATCGAGTCACCCTTGTTCAGAGCATCCGAGATGGGTCACCCTTGCATCCATGGAAACTGTTTAGAGTCCCATTGAGTCTTGTTACATTGTATCATCCATCTTTGCATCACATTCATCCCATTTTTACCATATTTGGCCTCCAACTATATTGATTTGTATTTAAAAATCCTCCATCTAAGTAATTGACCATCCCCTTTAGAATCGAGTTAGATGCTACCAGGTCAACCATGCATATCATGCTCTGATAAGGGATGTCATCAATCCACCTCTAATCTTGTCTCTTTCCATCATAATTCCTGTTGTCATTCCATTAGTCACATTACTATGCTCCTCGTGCCTTTGTTGATGAATCCTCATTGCTTCAACTTTGGCAAGCCCTCTTCTGTTGACTTCAACACATTTATTCCGAGAGAGTGGTTTAGAGGGCAGTGTACCTTGGTCCACACTTTCATCATTTTTTGGTGCTTCAGATCAAGCAAAGGGAATCCTCATTTCCCTTTGACTTGGTTAATTCTCTCGTGCTTGATTCCAACTCATTATTGAGAATTATACACTTGATGATCCAGTGATCTAGCAAATTGTACCAGATTTTCCCGGGTGTGTGTGAGATGTTTAAGACCTCATGAGGGGGTGGCCCTTCAGGTATCCCCCCACATTCCCAGATTTTAGCAAATCAGATGTCGTTACATAGATTTGACTGACTCGGTTCCCATCGTTTACAATGCCCATAACATGCATGTCTCCTTCAGATGATCCATTCAGATCTTTAGATCTTGTTTCCTTTTCAATAGGGATTCTATGGTTATGATCCCCCCTCACCATGTCCGCTTGAGGGGCATTATGTCTCATATACTCAGATCAACAGATGTTACTGTATTCAATCCTTGTCTATGTTTTCTAGGCACATCATTTATATGGGGCTCATTGTATCATTGTATCACTTTATGTCCCATTGATGCCAGTATACCATGTATTGTGTAGCATGTACTTTGTTTCTCAATCCCACATTGCTAGGAACACCATTATTATTTGTACTTAGTTATCTTGATGGGTATGGGTATGCCTCCCTCGCCTCATTTGAGATAATTTACTCCAAAATAAAAGGAGACTTATATCAGATTAGTAGGTCTTGCCCCCTTCATTCCTTCGTCCTTTCCTGCATTGCTTCAGCTATCTCTTGCTCTCTCTCTCTTCTCCCTGACTCCCATTTTGGTGTCTCGTGAATGTTTAACCTGCAACGTATTTCAGTCATATGATTTTCTCCTGACACTCTTATAATGGGGGGAAATCTGTTATCACCCAAAAAATTGGTCACCTAGACATTTCTTACTAAGTAGATCGAAATACACCAGGTAGGTTTAAATTTACCATGGTAAAACCACTATCACCATGGGAAATAATTTAGTAAACCATTTTTCCTAAATTATTTCTCATTAAAACTAAAAAACCCCATGAGAATAATAAAATAAATCATTACTTATTTAATTTTCTCTATAAATAATTATTTCTTGATTAATTTTTACTTAATCACAATGGGAAATTTAAATGAATCATTATTTGTTTATTATTCCTTATTTTCCTTATGAGATAATTATTAAACCACTATTTAATAATTATTTCTTTCTTAATTCTTACAAAGCGATTAGTAAATCATTTTTATTTGTTAATTACTTCAACCATTTTCTAAATAAATATATTTGATTATTTTGCATATCTTTTCCTTCTCTAAAAAATATAATAAATTATTCCCAACGATTAGATTTTGATTTGGTCAATAATATTTTATTATTCTCTTATTCCTAATTTAACTCAATACTTTGTTATAAATTGAGGATTTTTCCGTTCATTCTTCACCTTGATCATTCTCATTGTCACCACTATCGTCTTATCACATTTGAGCCCCCACTTGAGTTCGAGTTATTTCCATTTATTGTTGAGAGAGAGAAACAGATCATTAAAGCACAAGGACATCAATAGGACCCATCCCACGGAGGGGGTTCTATAGACCCATGTTGTAAATATTCCTCACCAGGGGTTTTAATAAAATTATTATTCATTTGAAGTCCTGCATTAGGTTATTTCACTTTCATTTATTGTTGCTATATGTTTAGGGCCTGCATCACATATTTCTTGCAAGGTTTTCTAACATTTTATTGCAGATCTGAAGTATAGAAGCAACCATTTCTATTGTTAGGGTCACTAGTCACCACTGACTTAAGTGAAGCATTATTAGTACACCTAGTGATAATTTTCATACTATTAACTTGCATATAGTGTTGTTAAGTTTAGATAACCTTGGGAACCCTTCAACTGCTCCAATTTTGTTGATCTTGACTAGGTTATCAAAATTTATATGGTCAAATATTCTATGCCACAAGCAAGATTCATCTATTTTTCTCATGCAACACTTAAATCTGGAATCATTAAATACATACATGTTGCTATCATTTTTTATTGCTTTTCCCACCAAATTTCTAAACCAAGCATTTTTTATTTGATAACCTTTAGATCTAAAAATTACATCATAACCATTATCACACGTTCGTGTAGAAATTTTGAATAATATGACACATATTCACAGAGATTATCCCGATTATACACTAATTGCGGAATCATGCATAATACATAACCTCCTCTACGTTGATCATCAATTTAGCAGTATTTAGAAACATTCACATGTGCACATTGAAGCATCAATCACACATATCAACACAGTATGTACCCGGGGAAAGCATAAAGCTAAAAAATCCCAACTATTTGTATATTATATTGATTGAGAACATGTAACAATACATAGTACAATACTCCTCACAAGTACTCAATACTATCTCCACATATTACACACAAACTAGCTCAGATCTGAATCAATTTCTGGCTCAAATCTCCTCCGCTGCTTGCCTGCCTCCACTGTGCAATCCTACATGAGAATACCGATGAATGAATGAACCATTCACGTGTTTCCCTTGTGTAACACTACGCAATCCTCATTGGAAACTCAATCAAACTGATTGTGCAAATCACATGCACAACTATAGTCACAATTGACAACTGTCTTGCCCTTTCACTCACCTCTAACACTTGTCTCCACTGAACTGTCCATGCACTGAGTTAAATAATGTATTCTTCAGTTGCTTTATGAGTTAATAATTAGTGGATTAATTAATAACTAATTCTCACCACTCAACATTAGTCTATTTGCTAGTTAGACTAACTACAACTAGTTCAACTAAGTCAAATTGAACACAACTCCATCAACTCCTGATCCAACTCCACAGAACTCAACCACTGAAGTCCTAACTGAAGTCCTCCATGCAATAGCTCAAGTTAACCCATAGGAACCACGTATTTCCTTCTGGCAGTTGCATGTGCCACATCTGTAGCTCGAACTGAAGTGCTCC
>APFE031381811.1:300234-312039 GCA_000404065.3 Pinus taeda | reverse complement strand
GAATACTGATGAATGAATGAACCATTCACGTGTTTTCCTTGTGTAACACTACGCAATCCTCATTGGCAACTCAATCCCACTAATTGTGCAAATCACATGCACAACTATAGTCACAACCGACAGTTGTCTTGCCCTTTCACTCACCTCTAACACTTGTCTCCACTGAACTATCCATGCACCGAGTTAACTAATGTATTATTCAGTTGCTTTATGAGTTAATAATTAGTGGATTAATTAATAACTAATTCTCACCACTCAACATTAGTCTATTTTCCAGTTAGACAACTGCAACTAGTTCAACTAAGTCAAACTGAACACAACTCCACCAACTCCTGATCCAACTCCAGAGAACTCAATCACTGAAGTCCTAACTGAAGTCATCCATGCAATAGCTCAATTTAACCCATAGGAACCACATATTTCCTTCTGGCAGCTGCATGTGCCACATCTGTAGCTCGAACTGAAGTGCTCCAAGAGAATAAGATAATGTTTATAGTCCAAATATTATTAAGGGCTAATAATATTTGACTGTTCTATATTTAGACTGACAGTACCTCCGCTGTTGTCTAAAAATAGAAGTCCATCTATTTTTACCAACATGACCAATCATCCATAAACAACATCTTGCAACTCATAGACCATTATCAATATGTCTAAAAATAGACTTAGTCTAAAAATAGACTTTGCGCCAAAAATAGCCTGCGGGCCCACTTAGTGAAGGCGACTTCTTTTCACTAAGCTCCTTAATCTTGTTGCATTCTCAACAGTTCGACTTGCACTTAGTAGATTGTGATTCAATCCATCAACAAAAATCACAGTTTGAGCCTTGGTCTTTCCATCCAATCTTATAATCCCTTTTCCTTTAAATTGAGTTGAAGCATCATTTCTGAAGCTAACTTTTCCTTTCTCGAACTCTTTCATATGAAAAAACTCTCTTATCACATGCCATGTCAATGCTAACCCACATTGTTTTAGATATATCAAACTTCTCCTTTCATATTTTTACCACTTTCTGTTAAGTCGGTCTCTCTTGAATCTATTACTTAGGAGGACAAGAAAAACGAGATGTGCACTCACTTACTTTATGGCCAAAACGGTTACATCTAAAACACTTGATTTCATTCATTGGTGGAGAAAATGGATTTCTACTATCAACATGCAAGCTATTAGTGCTTTTAACAGCTCTTTATCTATCAACATCTTATGGAAAACAAATTCATTCTACAATTGATGGCTTTGTGCCCAAAATCATGACATGCAAAAAAATAGCCATAAATTGAATTTAGATACCTGACATTATTTTGTCAACAAGAGGGAGTTGACTTGATGGACCTTAGTTGCATGTCTTCCTTTTTTTTAATATTCCCTTGATGATTTTCTATTGATTGCACTGACTAAATATTATTTTGATTTCCCTTGTTGTTGGTTGAAGTATTCACTTGGTTTCCCTTTCCTTTTAGTGCATCTACATAGCTAGAGATTTGTTTTCCTTTTATATCTTGTTGGGAAGTATCAAACCCTATGTTGGTTTTTCTTCAAGAGACCTTTTCACACTAAGAACATCTTTCAAAACTTTAGATCCTTTCACATATTTTAGATTCAAATTTGATTGAGCTTTTTATTTCTTCAAATCTAATCTCAAAGCTGCAATTTCTTCTTCAAGGCTTTGATAATTTCTTTTTGAATCTCCTAGATGAATAAAGAGCACTTCCTCCTTTGTTTTTTCCTCCTCTATCTATGTTTTTAAGCATATTATGTATTCTTCATGTGCGCTTGGATTTTGAATCCCACATGTCTTTACATTTAAAGACTCATTCTTTGCTTCCAACTCGGCCAAGTTGTTTTGTTGATTCTTTAGTTGTTGGACCGAAACTTCTTTGAATTTTTCAAACTCGTTAAGTTTTCTCTTTAATGATTCATCAATATAATACGACAGAGCTTCTTTTACTTTGCGTAGTTTGTCCTTCAAAATTTGTTTTTTTTCCTTGCCTTACTCAATTCATCAAATGCACTGATGAACTCTCCTTCATAATCCACTGCTACTTCTTCAAAATCAAATTCATATTTGGATTCAAAAGCCATGAGAACACATTCAACAATCTCCTCTTTAGATGATGGCTCACTACTAGCTCCTTGAGAGTCACTTTGTTGTTTGGAATAAAAGCTCTTTTTCTTTTGATCTTTTCCCTTTTTATATCTCTAAAATTTACTTGTTCCCTTCACTTATTTTTTTCTTCCTCCTTTTCTCCTCTTTTGAATGGACACCTTGACGCAAAATTTCCAACCCTTCCACAATTAAAACATTTGAAATGGATTTTGTCTTTGTATTTTCTAGATCCCCTTTCCAACTTCCTAGAAAACTAAGGAAATTATTGATCTAATTCACAGCTAGAGTATTCTTCCTCTTCTTTAGCTTTCTTGGGAAATTCCTTGACTTTATTGGTGTGTTCCTTGGCTTTCTTGGAAACTTTGAAGGCTACTTCTCCATATTCTGATCTCTCCTCTCCAATTCACATCTCATAAGTTGTGAGGGTCCCAAGGAGTTGCTTCATGGTGAGATTACTCATATCCTACATTTCTTGACTGGCCAAAACTTTTGGATTGAACCTAATTGGTGGAGACTTCAATATTTTTTGAATAATCACTTCATCTTAGATATTTTCGTCTATATATTTGATCAATTTAGCAATCTCCTCAACTCTGAGAAAGTATTCACCAATATTTTCTTATTCTCTCATCTTGAAGCTCTCAAACCTCATTCTATAGGTTTGGAGATTTTCTTTCTTCACTTTATCATTTCCTTCATAGATATTTTGGAGTTTGTCCCAAACATCCTCCACTGACTTTCAATGCATTACTTTAATGAGTTCACTCTCATTGAGTCCACTCAAAATGGCATTTTTGGCCTTTGCATTGTTTTGATAACCCTCTTTCCATCAGGATCTGTAGGGAGAGTAGCAAGAAATGTATATCCTGACACAATAATTTCTTAGATATCAACACCCAAACTTATTATATGTCCTTCCATCCTTATTTTCTATATTCCATATTTTTGTTTGTAAAAAATTAGAACTTTAGAATCTTGAGAAGCCATGATCCCCTTTGAATCTCCTTTCAATGATTAACCTACACTCAAAGGAGTTGGATCTAAAATCGATTGTTGGGATCAATAAATACTAAGAGGGGGGGTGAATTAGCATTGCAAAAAAATTATGAAATTTTACAAGATTATAACTTTTTGAAACTTAAAACATATGATAAAAGATGCAAAAATTTAAGCACAAATAACAAAATACGTGAACACCAAAATTTTAGGTGGAAGCCCTCTAGGGGAAGAAAACCACTGTACTGATTTTGCTTGCTTCTCTTTTAATTTGAAAATTTCTTCTTTACATATATAAGCTAGCCCCCACTAGCTATTTTTTTTTCCACTACCAACAAGAAGCCACAATTCCTAAAATAATATGGCAAGATTCCACTTACTTTAGGCCATAACCACAACAAATATAATTCCAAAATTTGCGATCAATTGCAAGACAATTATTTCATTGAAATGATAAGTGCAACTGCATATATGACATAAAAGCTTTTGCAGAAAACCATTTAGCTTCCTCTTTAAAATAACTCAACACAATCTAAATGATAAAGACAATTCTGCACAACTTCTCTTTAATCCAAGTCTTCATTCCCTGCATAAAAATATGGCTAATACATGCATTCCAATCTCTAATATAATTCTTTGATAATATTCATAAATTTATTACAATCACTGAATATAGTCATATCCTCATACAATTTTCTCATAATGCATAACAATGTCACACTCTCACCTCAACTCTACAAAGATTTATCTTGTAAATATTTTTGTTGATGTGATTAAATAAATGATTACAATCAGAGTGATGGATAGCTAATACTATTTTTCATACATTGTTTATTTGGTCTGCTTCATAGAAATTTCCTACTTGAATCAATCCACCATGATCTTTATTGAATGGGAGATAATTTTGTACTTAATCATGCACCTTTGATGAGGTCGAACTCACCTTTACTTGGTAAAATCAATACCATTGTAGATTACCATTGAAATGTTTAGAGGTTTGTTTTACTTTGTGGATGCACATGTCAACAAACACTGGTTAAACATAGTGAATCTAGGTTGCATACATTGGTTAAACACAACATATCTAGGCTACAAAAATTACTCACATTTGTTCTCCATGGAGAACCAATGTCCTTACTAAAACATAGGGAAAATTAAAAATTCATCACCCTAGACTTGCAACACAGCTTCATGGGATCACCATCCATACCCACACACTGTCACAATTATGAGAGATACAACATTGGACTCATTACAAGGTATCCAAGACATACAAGGGAAATATTGCTTGTTGACATCAATGCCAACAAATCCTCCTCTTGTAGATCAGTAGAGGCCTTCCCTTGATTTCCTAAGAAAATTTGTTACCCAAATAAAAAGTATGGGTTAATAGATGCATTATCCTCAACAAATTTCCATAGAATACCCACTTTACTAATTATTATCTTTGAGTTGAAAGCCATGGCTTGTTGAAGTTCAACTGTTTTTTCCCAATTTTCCCCTGTTTTGCTATAAAACATTTCTACTAAATTCCTAAGTCTTTGTATACCCATATTTCAAATTTGAATCCATGGTTATATCCTGTTATCTGAGATGTTTTTGTTGACTAATTCTATGTTCCAATATTAGCTATGGCTAGAGAGTTTTTCCCTTTGGAAACAAATTATTTCTTGAATTGTCCCCTTTACTATTTTATTCATAACTTTCTCATACATACTCTACTTTGCATGTGTAATATCTCATTTGAAAGCTCACTGAAAACTCTTTTATTTAATGTACATACATTGTGTGTGCCAATGGTGCACACATTTTTTATTATATTTCACCACCAAAAAATGTTGTTTATGGCGTCAAAAATGTTGTGCAAGTTATTGACCTAAAAAGCTAACAAAAATTCAAAGAAATTTACAAATATTTTCTATTATTGCAATATCCCAAATTGGTTAAAATGATATGTAACTCTATTATATAATGGTTTATAAGCATATGAATTGTCTTTATGCTTTCTCTATGAAAAATGGAAGTATATGCTTATATATCCTATGTTCTCATTGGACATGAGATGAGTTTGCATATCCTTCCCTAGACACTTGGCACCCAAGAAATTTACTCTTATGCCAACTTTTCTATCCTTCAATCCCCCACTTAGGCCCCTTGGCTCACATGCTACCTCACTAATCCACATGTCCTCCATTTTTTCATTTGGGGGGAAACCTTTATGCTTTCTCGATATCACTCATGGGTACTGAAATGGATACAGAGTTGACACATTACAAAGTGGGAAAACCATGGTTTGAAATTTCGTCTCCCCATATTGTGTTATCCATCATGAAATTTCATCAATTAAAATGAACCATTGCCATAGATATACTAGATCTACCACCCAAACCTTACACTTCATGGTTGATTTCACCTTCCACTTGTGATGTACCTTGCTTATATCATTCTGCCACTTGTCAGTATTAGGGTCATTTCGGGGGCACATTAAAATGAGTTTGAAATACCAGTCAAGGTTTTGAAATGAACCTAATTATGCCATGTTTCCACTTGTTTAAACGTTGATTTGGATTTTGTACCCCAAACTTTATTAACCTTCAATCATGTTGTTTAATTGAAACGAATATAAGCTATCAATATGATAAATCATGGAATGTAGATTTAAAATAGAAAGCGCCTAAATAGGTGCATTTACCTTCTATTGAGGTCGTATTATTAGATATTAAGGCCCAATCAAACACTCCTAATCCAGACCACTTCGTTAAATAATTCAGGTGCATATTTTAGTCTCCCATTTTGACTATGTCCTAAAATCACTACATTCCAAGAATATATATGTCATTCAAGCATTTTATTAAACACTTTTGGAGGCTGAATCCATATACCGAGAATTGATATACATGCCCACGAGACCAAATCTTGTTGAGGCATTACCCACAATAATTTTAGGGCCTTCTCTAGAGAAGCATTGAGTTATTTTGACAAACAAATTTAAGCTAGTTAAGATATTTTGTCAAACAATTTATAAATATACTTGCAGTTATTACTTCTTTTTTGTGTCTTTGGACCATGCAGGCCCAATATTTAAACTTGGGATATGATACCACATTTTAACACCCCAGTCACTCGATAGGTTGTATTATGATCTATAATCTACCATGGATATTCCACTAGATAGTTCATCAAAACAAATCTACTAAAATATATTTGAAAAATTGAAATCTGCACTACGAAGGTTAAAATTTCCTTATATGTTTGGATTTTTTTATTAATGTGTTATGATTATGCATGTAATAGACAATATATGGAAAATAGAAGAAAGTAAAATAAAAATCACAAACCATAATGAAGACACGATATGATTTGGGAAACCCTTACCGGAGAAAACCTAACCAGAAGGTAAGGCTGGTCCACTCTCTCTTTCTCTGAATGGACATGGATGCAAGTGAAAAGGAGTGATGATTTTAGCTTGTGGGATACTATAGTACACAAACCTCTTTATTTTCTCTCTATTTCTATCCCTTTTAACTACTTTATTCATATATGTAACAAAAGGCACTTAAATATAATAGAAACCCTTTTCCTCAACACAACCTCATAGCATGTTAATGGTTAATGGCCTAGTTATAACAAAATTCGATAGCATACTAATGGTTAGTGACCTAGTTATAACACAAATTGATAGCCTATTAATGGTTAGGGGCCCAATTATAACACAACTCGATAGCCTACTAATGGGTAGTGGCCTATTTATAACATAACTTGATAGCCTACTAGTGGTTAGGTTTGACTCTTCAACTCTTATGTAGATTTACAATATCAACTCTTCTAGAGTCTTCTTCATTATGATCATGTAGCTATCCTCTTTTCCATGAAAAAAGGGGGGCTGATATGGCATAGTCTTGAAACATGGGGATCAAAATAGGAAGGTCAAATTTCAAGTGGCGTAAATTTGCATACTGACTCTGAATGAGGCGGTTCTTGTGCCATTGAAAAGGTATATGTATGTCGAATAGATCTAAGGGATGCATTTGTTAAATGGATTTTTTTCTAAAAAAACATTATTGAATGCATCAAAATTCTTTTGAAAAGTTTTAAACACTAATTTTCCAAACTTGGACCTGTTGGTAAAAATGGTTCCATGAGTTGATTCCTCCATTTTTTCCACTCTAAAAGAATCAATGTTAAAAATAATATGATTATCTAATCTAGATCATATTACTATCTGTGTAACTTGACTTATTAATATCCTTGAATTTGAACCATACCATTTTGATACTATGAAATATAATGCCCAAGAGGCTCCATTATCAAAACATAAGCTAATTTCCTACTTTATCATGCATACCTAATGAATTTTACAATGTAATTTTCACATAAATATATCAAAAAAATATGACACACATATATAGTTCACTAACCATGTCTTCATGAGTAAATACACTTAATAACAGTAACATACACTGCATAATCATAAAAAGAACTTATCTTTTAATTTAAGAACCAACTGAATATATATCTTAGACATTCCACCCAGTCACAAATAATGCTACTCATAATCTCTTAGCAATAGGTCACCCCTGAGCCGGAACTATGACTCCACCAAAGAAAAAGGCCATCTAAAGCTATTCATTGTCCACAGTGGCACCAATAAGTTAACATGCCAAGGTATTGACTCTAATAGCCTCTAACTAATAGTCTCTAATTCAACATCATCCTACACACGCTAAGGTAAGGTACCCTCTTCTCTGTACTCATAGTTCATCAAGTAGTGCCACTACCCTTCCAGGGTTCTCAAATTAGGTTGGCCAAGGGGTATTAGAGCCCTATGTATTCTAGGAGTTCCAACTACCCTCAAGAATCTCTAGGTACTTTACTGGCCTCACAATGGAGACACATATCCCCGTACCCACCCAAATCATCCTAAGGTTCATATGGTAACAAAATTGTAGATTCATCTCCCTCTTCCTCCACTATGAATTCCATTAACTAACCATGGTTGGAATGATAGAATGGAATGATCATAATCCTTGGAACAATATTAAAATTCCCCCAGTTATGTGCATGTTCCTTTTTTTACGAGTGGCACTTTATGAAGTCACTTTATGGTCTTAGGATAAAAACATCTCACTTTTGACTTTAGGCATATTTTAACAATGACTTATTCCTTTAGGCTTAATCTCCTCATTATTTAGCCCTTATCCCCTATTCCACTCATGGATTCCTAACCCCCCGTACTCTCTTGTTTCACTTGGTTTACAACAACAATGTATTGTATTAATATGCATGTGCTTATAAATTTACAAGGTTGGGATTTCTAGCCTTTTATCACATGAGATCATAGGCATACAATCACATAGGAACTCTAACATCAAAACATATAAACACAGGCATGTTGGTCTAAAACACACATATACATAAGAATCTAGGCCCTAAAACATTTCTCAACTCACCAAACTAAACATGTAATGTACAATAGACACAAGGGTCATCCCTGGGTTATTGCACTAGCCATGGTCCAAATCCAAACACTATATTTGGGGTCTAACTATTTATTTTGCGGTGTTTGTGGGACATATGTTGGGCCCTTGAACACCACTCAAATCCTATAACTAGAAGGTTTTACTTATGAATGTCATATGGGCAACATTTTGAGTTTTATAACACAAGGAATAAGTATTTAGTTCCAATCCATAATATGGGGTTGAAACCAAGGTCTTAGGGCCTACATAATACTTCTATGGATCATGAGAAACATGTGGGGTACGAAATTTCCACAAAAGCCCTATAAAAGGAATTGTTTTCCTATGATTGGTATGTGAGAACCATTTTGAGATTTGGTACCTTAAATATGGGAATAATGACAAAAATCATGGTTTCTGACCAATAAATAATGCTAGTTATTAGCTATTGCTTCTAGGACTTATGCCCCATGTGTTGGCCCCATAAAATCCCACATGTCTTAAAGAGGAAATATTTCACCTAAGAGTGATATATATGCATCATTTTTGGGCTAGGCACACTAAGGATGTGTCTCAATGCCTCATTAATGTTATAGGGCTAAAAATTAGGGTATTGGATCCTAATTATTGCTTCTAAGGCTCATGGAAAATATCCAGAGCCATAAACCCCCAAAATTAGCTCATGAGTGCTATAAGGGAACCATTTTGAGGTTTGGTTGGAAAGAGTTGATATCGGGTAACAATTCATGTCTAGGACCAAACCAAGGTTCCTTTTCCCTAGTTATTACTTCTAGTGTTCATGCCTAAACTGTAAGACCTTAAACCACCACATAGTTTCTATAGAGGGAACATTTTTCTTATAAGTTGGATAAGAAAACATTTTTTGGGATTGGGGCATAAGTATCAAGGATTAAACCTAGTTTATGGACATACTAGGCTCTTTGGCCCTAATATTTGTTTGTAGGGCTATTAGGTCATGCATAAGGACTCCTTACCATGACATGTATAAAGTAGAAGGAGTCTTTCTTTAAAAAAGGGACATGTGTGCCATTTAAAGGATTAGAGATTAAGGGATGTGTATTGAACTTTAAGCCATTGTTCAATGAAAATGACTAGGGCTTAGGCTCTAATTATGGTTTCTAGGATTATACACCATGCATGAGGCCTTAACCCACCACAAAGGTCTATGGGGATTTTGTCCCCATGAATGGTATCCATTTCTAGATTTGGTGCATGAGGGATGACTCTTGAGCTTGGATCATGATCCAAGACTAAGAACTAGAGCCTTATGCCCTAACTAATTATTTTAGGGTTTATGGGTTTTTTATGGGGCCTTAAATTACCACAAAATCCTTGTATAGGGAATACTTTTCCTATCAATTAGATACCATTTCAAATTTGTTCATGAAGGATGTGTATTTTTCCTATGGGATGTAAATGTATACCAATTTGTAAATCATTAATTCTATATTTATCATGTGCAAAGAGGGATAAAATTCCTTAGATGAAAACCCCTTTTAGATTGAAAAAAATGAAGAAAGGTTTGCATCTTTAAGGATTTGATCCCTATCGATGCATGATAGATATGAAGTTAGGATGGATCTATACTAGTTTTAGTTGTGTGTGACTACTTAGAAAAGTACAACTAAGTTTGTGGGCATTTTATATCTTTATTTTTGTGTAGAAAAATAGAACTTAGTCTATAAGCATTTTATCCTATACTCTATATCTATTCTATCACATTCATTTTATTATTTTATTTCTATATTCTATATCTCTTCTATCACATTTATTTTATTTACATTTTAGTATCGAGGAATTTTTTGGTATTATGTTGTTTTAAGATGTGGAGGATTAGGAATGATTATTAAAACCTGCACCTTAATCTAAAAAAATAAAAACCCTTAACACCCTTTAACTCTATATTTTCAAAACTTCACTAAATATATTAATTAAAAAATAAAACTAATAATACATAAATATAATTGTGGTGAAGTTCTCTACAACCTCGAGGGAGATGTTGTCTCATATGATTACATTTGAAGATAATAAAATAATACTTACATTAGCAATTTTAAAGAATAATAAAAAAATGTGACCATAAAGAAAAGACTTCAATTTCCACCTTAATTTTATATAACTTTTTAAGAGGTAATTCCTTCATAATTCCTTCATTACTTAATACGAAGTTGACTATAGCATACAAAATTATCATCATTGATATTACATGATGTGTAATTTGTTCTAATTCAATTGACATGTAAAATTTAAAATTAAAATATATTTATAACGAAAATATATGTTATTGTGGGTCATAAAAAAACATATTTCAATATTCATATTAAATAACATCATTTTACACTAAAAATAGATTTGCATGATGAGAGATTTGATCCTTATAAAAATCTAGTAAACCAAGAAATAAAATAACTATATACTAATTTTTAAACATAATCAAATTAATTTCTCATATATATACATAAACAATACTACATAAACTTACATATAAAATTTATATATATATATATATACACACACACACAAACTTTACACATGAAAGTTTGTACATATTGTTTTTTTCTTTAATTTTTTTTTAAAGCATCATAATTGTACATTTATTAAATTTGTCAAAGACCCAATGGGCCCAAGATTTGGCAAAGTGTCAGTGGACCCCAAGAATACAAAGGGTGTGTACGCTATCTCATGCTCATGTGGGACTCCCTACATTTGTGAGACTGGTCGTTGGATTAACCAAAGGATTCGTGAGCATGCCACTGACATCAAGCACTGCAGGCCCTTAGGACCCGCTCCTCTACTTTCGCAGAGCATGCCCTAAGCATCACATATGCATTGAGGAGGCCGAAGTCATTGCTAGGGTTAGTCGTTTACATCATCGTATATTGAGCGAGGCCCTAGAAATCGAAAAAATACACAATAATTTGAATAGAGACTATGGTTGGAATGTTAGCAGAAGTTGGGTCCCTTTTGTGTCTTCCTAGTTTTGCTAGTTTATTTCTGAATTATTTTGTCTGCTTATTTATTTTTGCAGGTATTGGTGTCCTTTCTCATTAGAGTTTATATTCTTGATATTTCTTGTCTTCTTAAGTATTTTATCATCTTGTTTGTTCTTTGCTCCTTTTAGTACTTTGTGTATTCCTTGTTAACCTCGTATTTTATGATTGACCCTCATTCATTTATCCCTCTTATTTTGAGTTTTTTCGTAATTTTAATTATATTTATTTG